>WIGN01000264.1:0-58294 GCA_014235955.1 Colletotrichum sojae | reverse complement strand
TGCCCCAATCGCCACAGCAATGTCAGGCGATGGGTTTCGACACTTACAGCAACTGCAAGGGCCTATGCTTCAGCAAAGATTGTCATCAGCGAGGGGACGGGAGGTTTCACTGCTGCAACTTCTAAAGCAATCATGGAAAGGGGCTTGGGCAGTGAATGACGACCATATAGGCTAAACGTTGGGCAACAAAATGCGACAACGTAGGGATAGCTCATATTACCATTAGTCGTCCAAGATAGCTTCGTCAGTCGCAGCACATCTGATATGAGTCCGAAAAGAACCGAGAATCCGCGATGTCTTTGGGAAAGTCCACCAAGCTTTGAATTGAAGAACTCGTGGCGATAGGGCGCTCGATTCGGTAAGCAGAATCGTCCTGGAAGTGCCTTACGAGGGCAGTGTAATGATCAATTGCCATTCGAAAGGGGGAAGTGTCCTACTGCTCGTGCAAGTTGGCTTTCAAGCAATCTAGGTATTCGACTCCGACAACGGCGCAGTGACTGGTCAAGGCTTCAGCCCAACGGCAGTGTGTCACCGGGAGTTACCCGAGTCAGTGCCAGTAAATTAACGAAGCCCACGTGCCTGTCGGTCTTGAATAAATAGCCAACGTTGATGCTTCTCGTCCCATGTGTCAGAAGTGAAACACACCGATGACCAGGTTTCCGGAAAGACTGCGCTGTGTCTTTGGCAAACCTTTTCCAATTCTCCCGATCATTCCATCTCATCACGAACGCCATCCGAACTACTCGATTTCCAGAAACCCCCTTTTCATGATGGCGAAGCCGGCATCCTTCCCTCAATTCGCCAACCTCCCTGCCGAGATCCGCCTCGGAATCTGGGAGCAGGCAGTGTCCAGTCCGTCGATGCACGTCTTCGACGTCTGCTTCCCCTCGCTCCACGGAAATGACCGCAGCAAACATGCTTTCCAAAGAATGGACGACGTGCATACCGCCGGGCGATGTCAAAAGTGGACCAAATACGAATACGTCGCGTTCCTGGATCGCCTCAGAGGCGACGACGAAAGAGCCCGGGATATCGGGGATGGTAACGAGCAGTCGGGAAGCGATCCAAGCATGTACCGCCATCGCCAGGCTCTGCGTCTCGCATGCAGAGAAGCGGCGTCGTCAGCAGTGCTCCGGGCTAGCAACTTCAACAGCGTTTACCTGCCGGGCCACGGCAGCGTGTTCGAGTACGACAACGATGACGAAGTTCTTTTTCTCCGGTTTACGGAGCGAGTAGTGATGTCGACTGTTCCAAAGCCTCTCTCGGAACTACCAATGTCTTCTGGCAGACTCTCAGAGGTACTTGGGGCTCATTGGAGCGCGGAGATGGCGCTGACAGTATGGCGGGCGCGGCGCATAGCCATCGACGTTGAAGAGACGATGCATTCTCTGAGCCGCGTCGAGATATCATATCTGGCCGCCTACATGCAGAAAGACTTGGAGGTGCTCTACTTGGTGGACCATCGTCACGGCAAGCGCAAATTTGGTGAGCGGCTGACTGACGGCGAGCCGGACGTTCGGGACAGGGGCAAGCTATTTCGGGTTCTTCACAGAAGGAATTTGAAGGACAACCTCATTAGGAAATCGGATGTGATATACGGCGTTGGGAGAACCTACCGAGAGACGTTTGATTTTGAAGGTCTCTCGTGGGACGAGCTTCACCCAGCTTACGACTTTGCGCGCTTGATCGCGGAGTCAATCCGTGTCCGTCAGGCTGCGGCTGGGACAGAAGTCTTCCAAGGAGTTCGAGTAATTTTGGCCGAGGATGATACAGCGTGAAGTTGATTTCTTGTCTCTAGCATGTTGCTGAGTTATGTACAACATCGAGAGGAAATATACGGGCATACCTTTTCTCTCTATGGTCCCGGGGTAACATGATGTTTTCACAACAAGGCCATACTCTTCCACATCTACAAGCTAAGATCTACTCCCACGTCTAGTGTAAGCTCTGATTCTTGCCTGGGTTCTTGTCAAGTTTCTGAACAGTCGATTGGGGTGAGCTTGGGAGCTTCTTCTTCAAGCGTCTGATCCGTGCTCTCTGCCTTCCGGAGCAAGCTCATCGCTCTTCTTCCGCACGTCATACATGCCAAGGCCGCATGCGAAGAGGAACATCCCAACAGACAGCCCGGTAGCAATGTACATCGTTCGTTGGTAGCCCACCGCCCATGCTTTCACCACATCAGCGAGGCTTTGCGGGGGAACCTGGCTCCGAAATGCCGTTGCGCCGGCGCTTATAATGGCCCGTGGATCCAGGCCGGGAGCGTGTATCTCGATCTCGCTGGCGACTGTGCTGTCAAATACGGCGTTTCCGATGCTAATTAGTACCGAGATTCCCAGTCCTTGAATGAAGACGAGAATTGTCAACGCGGTGGCAACGTATGCTGGTGGTAACACCGTTTGTATAGCAACGATCGCCTGAGTCGATGGCGGGCGGTTAGTAAACATCCTTCATGTCACAGAAGAGCTAATTAAAAGAGAGTGCGTACCATTTGCATCCCTAAACCACGACCGGATCCGTACAGAATCTGGTAGCCGATCCATTCCCCAGGGCCTGTGGTTACGGACCAGGTCGACATGAGACCGCAGCCGACAGCAGTGATTACCGCTGCGAAGACTGCCCACGGCAAATAGTATCCGAGCTTTGAGACTGTAGGCATGTAAGTTTCAGTTCAACTCCAAGGTGTTTTGGAACTTTTCGGATGCGCAACAAAAGAGTAAAAAGAGTCTCACCTATCGTTCCCGACAAGATAGTAAACAGTATGGAACTGAGGATGCTCGGCAGCATGTGTATCCCGCTCTCCATAGGACTATCTCCCATAATGCTCTGGAAGAAAATGGGGATGAAGTAGGTTGCAATGTAGGTGAGCCCAGACGCGCAGAGATTCATCAATGCGCCGCAGGTTAGTACCCTGTTCAAGAAAAGTTCAAGCGGGATTAGAGCGTTCGCTCCCGCTCGGTATTCCCATCCTATGAAAAGGATCGTAGCTGCGCCGAAGCCGCACAAGAGACCAATGACGGTGGGACTGCCCCATGGATATTCCGAGCCTCCGAAGTGCAGGGCAAGCAGCAGCTGGACAACAGTGCCGATGAGGATGGTCGACCCAACAACATCAAAAGTTTGAAGGATCTTTCGGTCTGCGAGCACGCTCCGCGCGGTAGGTTTTGCGATATGTTCCGGGATATAGACCGAAGCCAACAGAAAGCAGGCCAGGCCCCCAACAGGGAGGTTTATCCAGAAGCCTATACAGAATCGGCGTCAGCAGGGACTCTGTGCCAACTAAAGACCCGAGACAAAGTGCTTGGTTCACTGATACTTACACCAACGCCAAGTAGTGTACTGCGTTAAAGAGCCGCCGATTAGGGGACCTGCAATCATTCCGATTTGGGATATTGCGAGCATCAACCCCATCATGAGCGGCCTCTTCTGAGCCGGGACCATCCCGTACACGATTATCATCGAGCCGTTGAAGAGCCCTGAAGCCCCAACGCCTGAGACCGCTCGGCCGGCGATGAAAACAGGTGATGATTTTGCGAGCGCGCAAATCAAGGATCCGGCCTCGAACAAGACAAGGAAGCTTATGTATGTCCACTGTATGTTGTCAGTTTATGCTTTGTACAGTTTCCACGACGGTCGTCTTGCCTTGTTACTGAAATAAGTGAACAACTTGCCCGTCATTGGCTGCAATGCTGAGCTGGTAGACGTTAGATTGACCGTGTCTCACTTGACTTTGGATAAACTGGGGATGAAGAACCTACACAGCGAGCTGGTACGAACTGACATACCACCCGATATCCTTGACGGAATGGAACTCGTCGGTAATGGTTGGAGTTGCCTAACACGAGTTACTTCTCCGAAGCAGGACCTGAGGATTCCATTGGCCGCCAGACACGTACGGTGGAGAGAATTGAGCTATCCAAGTTTATAAGTATGGCGCTGAGTGTCAAGGCCCCTATAGCGAGTATGAACTTGTATCCCGTGACGTAGGATGGGTTGCTGTCATTGTCTGTCGTCGGTTGTCGCTCCGTGTCCTTCTCTTGGGCCTTCAAAGGACGATCACCCAACGAATGTGCCCCGTCATCTTCTTTCGTATTACGTGTCCCATCGTTGTTGCGAATCGATTGTGTTGTCGGCATATTCAGATGCGCTGTACCCTCATAAGGGTGAGTGAATTCTTCGTGAGTTGGTTTGTAAGGCGGATATCAAGATCTGTGGCAAAAGTCCTCTCTAGGTAGCTTTGATTCAAAACAATCGTATTCTAGGTTTTCAACCCCTCAAGTACGAGACGGAAGCGCGCAATGGCCCAACGACGCGTCGTGGTTGTGTGTTGCGAGAGAGATAAGCTTTGTGCTCGACTCAGGTGTCAACAGCAATGCTGCCTCCTTCATCGAACTATTGGCAACCCCGAAGTACAGAGTTCAGCGTGTGTCGCGTTAAGCTTTAGGATGAGACAGTGCAAATCACGCAATGGGATTTCCGGGGCTACTTACCCAATGTCCTCTTCAAAATGAGGTGTCATGAACGTAGTCTAAGGTTTCTCTCATGGTGTTGTATTGGTGAAGTAGAATGCGGTTTTGGATTCCCATTCTCAACAGAAATCGGTTTACGAATTTACTGCTGTCGTTGTATGTCCGAGAAGCATACTCCCAACTAGCCAAGCCACTTGTTATTTAACACCAAGCAGCTTCCTCGAGGGAAAAGAAACACCGGATGTTCTCCCCAATCTACTTCTTTAGCTCCCAAACTTGCACCCATTCACCATGAATCTACGACGCCCTGACGCTTTCCCCGAAGAGGCATTTACTGCGTATTAAGAGCTTCGTTCCTTCGTCCAACTAATTGCACGGCGTCTCGATAATTCATTTAGTCAACAGCTCATGATCCCCAGGCTCAGCGGTAATATCTCCAGTATGGGTGTCTCTCCATCTGGCCCCCCTCGTCAAAATCAATGACGACGCCTTCGGGAGGCTTTCCGTACTCTCGGTCTCTCCGTCGGTTCTCTCTGATCGTCATGAAAGTCATGAAGGCACTGCCCACCCCAGTCCAACATGTCGCGGCGAAAAGCGTCCAGAAGCCAGTCTTGTATACGGGGCCATCCGTGGAAGGGAAGAGGTACCCGGTAGCGATGCCCATGGTGCTCCCAAACGACTGGAACAGACCCGACGCGATGCCTTTCTTGATATCCCCGCAGCAGTTGCTCGTGATATTGCCAACACTGAGCGTCACCCCGGACAGAATGCCAGACAGGATCAGGAAGGTGGCTCCGTAACGCGCGTGAGCCGCCGAGGGCGGCAGGACAGCCAGAAGCAAGTCGCCGGTGGCCGCGAGGATGGAGCAGATGACGAGCAAACCCGAGCAAGATTTCAAACGGTCGCTAGCGTACCCGACCACGAACACCATGACAAACGCAACGCAGTACGGCGGCGCCGTCATCAGCTGGGCCTTGACGTTGTCGTAGCCGAAGGTCGCGACGATGATGGGCGTGAAGGTCGCGATCGTGTACGTCTGGAGCACCTGGCCCATGTAGATGGCGATGTTCACCCACAGGCGCCAGTCGCGGAGCTGGTTCAGCGTGGTCTTCCAGTGGATCTTGCCGTGCGTGCGGTTGCCGTCGTTCATCATCCGCCAGGTCGCGACGTCGCGCTCGCGGGGGGTGAGCCACTTCGTGTTGTGCGGCCGGTCGGGAAGGACCCAGATGCATAGCACGCCAAACACGATGGTGAGCAGGCCCTCGATGAGGAAGAGTGCCTGCCAGTGCTTGACGCGCGGGTTGGAGATGTTGGAGATGCCGTAGGCTACCCAGCCTCCGAAGGCGCCGGCTAAAGGGGTTGCCGAGAGGTAGATGCTGATTCGGCGGCCCCATTCCTGGCAGCATGTGAGTACCTGAGCAACGGGCTTGCGAAGAATACGTGGGGAGTCTTACCGATCTTGGGTAGAGGACTGTTGTGAGATAGGGAGCTCCCGATATAAATGCCGCCTCGAAGACGCCGAGGAAGAATCTGATGGCATACATGCCCTCGGGCGAACCGGCCACGGCCTGCAGCGTTGCGAAAACGCCCCAGATTATCTAGAATGCATGTCAGCTACGTACACACCGAGGGCTGGGTTGCTTCGAAAGACTCACCATCGCAGTAGCTAGATACAGCGACGGTCGTATGTACCGCATGCCGATGTTCGTAAAGAGGTCAGCTATGGCCGTTCCGACGAAGAACATGCTCACGGCCAGGGAAAACTGTCTGCTGGAAAAGCCAAGATCCTCTCTGATGTTCATCAAGGCTGCGTTTCCCAGCGCACCGCGATCAAGCCAGGTGAACATGTAGAGGACCAGCAGGAAGGGGGGCAGGCGCATGTCGATCTTCCTCCTCACTTTCTTCACCTCCTCAGGCGTAACTGGAGGGTCCAGGTTGTTCATCCGCGCTACGATATCATCCTCGTCGACAGGCCCTCCCTTGACGGTTTCCACGTGGGCACCGCCGGACTCTTCGTCCACCGATGGGTTCTTTGACGGGCCGCTGGCCGCTGCTGAGCTCGTTGGCTCCGCCATGGCGTTGTCGAGCTGCCTTTCAAACGGTTAAGTGAAGGTGAGTATCTCGAAAGTTAAGAGTAGCAACGGGATTGGCGACACTCGCTCTGTGAAAGCGGGCCGTCGATGTTCGCTTTGCAATCCAGTGCAGTTCTGAGGTTTTCAGACACCCTCGAGCCGGCCGGGATGTACATGATATTTGCACCGAATATCAAGTGTGTTTGCCAAGGGTCACACCAGTTCCCTTTTCCGCCGTGTTTGTACGTCACCAACGCGGGGACCAATACCCGCCGCGATGCCTATCCGTGACCCCCGCACGTTGGATGCTGGATTGGGCCGATGTCGTACACTTGGCGTACATGAGCTTTGACGAGCTTGATTCGCACGATGCGTCTCGGCTACACGAGTGCCGTTGGGGCTCCCACGCCGATCTTCCGGTCGTATGTGGGAGCGGGGAAGTCTCCGGAACCAGGCGAAGCTATTCCGACCGCTTGGCATATGCTTGGAGGGTTGGGGGGAGGTCGGCAATCATCACCCCGATGCGAGCGCTTCGGATCGGCTAATCCCACCGTATACATCGACCGTAGGTCATCCGCCGAAAACCGGCGGCCCCCCACGTTGTCCGGCAATAGTACGGATAACAGGTTTGTTGCTCAAGGTTTCTCCTGCCGCTTTGAAACCGAAAAGCGAACAATTCGGTCACCGGCCCGGCCTCTCTAGTTTAAGAAACGGCCATCTTGTATTTCACATGCGCCTTTATTAATTGGGCGGTTTGGATTGGTTCTCGGCCCAGATCCGAGGCCCACTACCCCGAAGCCGGGCCGGACCCGAGCCCCGCTAGTGGGCCGGATTGCTCCCGATCGCGTCAAACGCGCCCTATACATCCAGGTTCTTCGTGATACTACTATTACCTCGGGAAGACAAGAGAAGTTGAAGATGAGTCAAACGCCGTTCTCTGACTCACTGCTGGGATTTCATCATCAACGATAGTTGTGCAATGTGCCTTGCATGGCTTTCAACGCGGTTAACCCGTGATTGAGTTTTTGGACGCCAGCCATCAACGGTCACTGTGAGAGTTTGAGTGGTCTTTTTTTTTTTTTTCGGGGAAGGGCGGGGGGGGGGGGGGGGGGTAGGGGTGGGGCAAAACGTGGAGGTCCAATTTGAACAACCTAGAAATTCATTGCTTAGACTTCTCCTTCAGCTCTCCTCGCTCCTTGACCAGATCCGCAATTTCGTCGCCTACTTCCGTTCGCAAAGCCTTGAATCCCTTGATGACGCCTGCCCTGTCTCCCTCGCCCAGCTCCTGACTCATCTTGAACTTCCCCCCGAGTCGTTCAATAGTGATCTCGATACCGACGATGGCCATCTTGGATAGGTCGATGTACCTCTCTGGCGCGTCCGAGACCTTCCACGGCCCGGGGCGGCCGCCCTTGCCAGTGAACCCCATGATGGACGTCTCGCCGTGGCGCGAGAGGTCGTCGATCTGCTTCCCCAGGAAGGTCTTGGTCTCCTCGGACTTGGCCTCGTAGAAGATCCTCGCGCGCCCGTACGCCTGCGCGGCGGCGTAGTTCCAGGTCGGCACGACCTTGGCCGTGGTCGGCTTCGTCTCGGTGTAGAACTTGGGCGTGACGTAGTGGTGCGACGGCACGGTGAAGAGAACCATGACCTCCTGGTCGAGGACGTTTCCGGTCGAGGTGCGGCCCTCGGCCGAGAGGGACTCGATCATGGCCCTGCTCTGCGGGTTGGCACGCGCCAGGTGGCCGCGCAGGACGCCGAGCTCAGTCTCGCTGGACTCGTCTTGCACGTCGAGAACCCATGGGATGTGGCTGGACTGGATGAGAGGGTGGGAGTCCGAGGGGATGGCGGTGGTAAGAACGCCGAGGGGGAAGTCCCGGATGAGCTTGCGCAGCACGGGGATGCTTTGCTCTGCGTGAACTGCGCGAAGATACATGATGCTTCGCTGAAGAGGAGTATGGAACTGAAAGTTTTGAGTTCTCGTGTTTCTCTTCTGTCTGATGTCTTGAGCTTTTAATTTGGTTGATGTTCGATGTTACTGGATTGGATTGTATGCCAACGGAGCGCATCGGACCAATAGGTAGGTAGCTATTAGTGTCCAGTTGCCCAGTGCTTGCTCTAATAAGCGTGTTATCAAAGGGCGCGGTCCACTAATCATAGTTCCCCAGTAGAGGAAGAGTGTAACCCAGTTTGGAAACTTTCGCCTGTCACAATTCCCAAAATACGCTCTACACGCCGTACTTGTAACACGGCATTGGCC
This sequence comes from Colletotrichum sojae, assembly GCA_014235955.1. NCBI lineage: Eukaryota > Fungi > Ascomycota > Sordariomycetes > Glomerellales > Glomerellaceae > Colletotrichum > Colletotrichum sojae. Next base: position 49,499 of record WIGN01000264.1, on the reverse strand, counting down.
ACGTTTCCTCAGATAACAAGCGCTGATGCCGCTACGGCTGACTGGCGTCAGTTTTGTGAAACGGTGCGCATGTCATTCGTAGCAAAGACTCTCAGATGCAAATGATATATAAGCGGGGTCTTGACATCTCCGCGGAAAGTCGAAGACATTACGCTGGCCATTGCCATGTACCCAAATGTGACTGCTGCTATTGAGACGCAGGTGACTCACGGTAAGGAAGCACGTCCCGTTCGCTTTGACTGCACAACCGGAGCGGCTTTCCCGCCTGTGAGGACCGGCCCGGTGTGGGGGCTTTGTTCCGGCTTCAGTGGCGCTCTTCGGGTTGGCCGCATGTTCCGATTGCCTAGGTTTCGCACCGCCTTACTATGTCAATTTAATGAAAATGGTAGACCTGTAACAGAGTCTCTCTGAAGTCAAACGATCCAGGTTTCTCTCTCATTTGATTCATGATCCATCATCGACCTGCAAGCCATCTTCTTCGTCATCCAAGCCACCACCCTGTGTGGCCCTAGGTGCTTTCACTTCAAGAAACAGATCATTTCACTCTCGAAATCTTGAAGCCTCCAGGAATTCGTTTCTGAAAAACGCCCTCGGGGTCGTACTTGGAGGCCGCCTGGCGGATGAAGTCGACGTTGGCCTTTCCGTAACTCTGGAGGCAATCCTGGCTGGGGTCGGCGTAGTTGAGGTAGCGCCAGTTGACGTTCCCGCCGACTGAGATGGCAAAGTCCTCGATCTTGGCGGAGGCGGCGGCCATGTGGATGCGTGCGATGGCCTCCTGGGCCTCGGTGCTGATCGTGACGAGACCGAGCCACAGGATTGCGTTCTCGGTTTCCGCGTCGAGGCCGAGGACGTTGCCCCCGCGCTCGCGGCCGATCTTGGCAAAGTAGGTGGGCACGGGCTGCAGGACCATCTGCGTCGTGAACTCCCCGGCGCCGATGGCGGCTTTCATCGCGTCGACGAACTCCTGGTGGGCATCGACGGCGGTTCTCATGATTGAGATGTCGTTCTTGAACGTGAGGGTGAACCAGACACTCCTACAGGCACAGGTCAGTAAATGTTCAGACATCTCGACTAGAATTCGACTTACCGAGCGCCGCCGGCTGTCTGACCGTTCCGTGCGTGGTCAGCATGGCTAACGTGGGCCATTTTGCTGTCGATGGCCGGGATCTGGTTGACCTTGGCGAACGCCGTCGTATTCTCGTTTCCCTGGACGTTGATGCGGGATATGGGAATCACGATGTCGTCCGCCATGGCGGTGTTGTGCATGTAGATGGCCAGCATGGCGTCGTCCGCAAAGGACTCGTCCCTGTCGGTAAAGTCTACCAGCGCTTCGAGTACTGCCTCCGACTTGTTCTTGCTAACAAGGTGAACGCCGGTGTAGATGTCGTTTGCCGGGATAGCCTCCATATCGAAACGGGTGACGATGCCAAAGTTGCTGCTGCCGCCCTTCAGGGCTTTGAACAGGTCCGGGTTGGTCTCGCCGTTGGCGTCGACTATCCTGCCGTCGGCGAGGACGACCTCGAAGTTCCTGACCGAGTCGCAGCCGAATCCCATGCGTCCCGTGTAGTAAGAATTGCCGCCCCCGAGGAGAAAGCCGCCGACCCCGACCCCGCCGTCGCGCCCACCTGCGACAGTCACGTTCTGCTTGAGGAGGCTAGCATACACATCTTTCCAAATACCGCCGGAGCCGATCGAGGCCAGGTTCGTCTTGGCATCGTAAGTCGCCTGGTTCAAATGGACCAGATCGATCGTCACGCCGTTTGTAATGTTGTTCGTGCCTGCCCAGTGGTTGTGGCCACCGCTTCTCACAGCGATATGCCAGTCTCCCGCGCCGGTACCGGCATTGACCAACGTTGTCAGAGCCTTGGAGACCTCCTGCGCGTCGCGGGGCTGCGCAAGACACCAAGGTCGAAGGCGGGCACTGGCGGACCAGTAGGAAGCAATTCGAGCTTCGTAGCCTTCGTCCGTTGCGAGAAGAAGGCGGTCTCCCAGGCCGGCCGCTATTAGAGCGTCGCACTGCCGACACGAACAGTAAGTCATTGGCGGCCACATCAGGCCTCACCCATAAGGTAGTTGCAGGTACCCTTCCAGGCTTTGCACATACACGAAAGAGAGAGGAAGAAGTCGCGAACACTGACGTACAGGGTCAATTCCGGTGCGCGGTCTTGCCTTGGCGGCAGCCATTGAGTAGATTCCGGGTAAGAAGACAACTTTGAGCGGTCAGGATTGGAGGTGATGCTGCCGTTGAGTGAGAGAGAGTCTACGAGCTTCGACGGCCTCGAGTTACTTTACGTCGGCTTGTCAACCCCTCGGATGGTATTCTCAAGAATAGAGTAACTGCCTGGCGATTGGCGATCTCAGAGGAGCTCAAAGTTGAGGTCACAAAAGGATCTACAAGTACGTTTATCCCCACGCGGGGTAGGCAGTTAACTGTCATATTATACGCGCATGGTTCTGAGTTATCGTGCCACGCCCCACACTGACTAAGGGATCTCATAACTTCCACCCGCGTAACGGGCAACACGAGGACTCTGCATTCTACCGGCTTTCTTCGTGGGGCTTTCTGGTCGTGAAGCCTTTCTCCCGACTTAGAGTGCAAAGAGGGCCGAAGTAAATGACATGGAGTCTTTTTATTATCGATGAGAAAGCAGAGAGTATTGCGTTGAAGAAATTTCCTTTTCAGGCAGCAAAACGTCCCGTACATGACCAGTTGGGTAATTTTCGGCTGCTACAGGAGCCTAGTCTTCTGCTGGCAAATCACGATCAGATTCATTGCCCAAGCGTTGCACTGCCGACAAAACCTGTACATACGACGCTGATTGCCAAGTCCCACCTTCTACCGTATCTAGGTAGCGTTTCAGCTGACGCGATTCTTCAGTGATAAGACGCATTCGTTGCGCAGTGCCCCTGTCGCTTGTTCGGTGAGGAAGCCAGACCCAACTCTCAGCGCAACTTGCTTGTAAGCATCATTGCCGTCGTGGTTTCAATACTTATAGAGACCGCTTCATTGCTGTGTTTGACGTACGCTACGAGTTGAGGGCGGGGTCAGTGATTCGAATTAGCTAGTCGACTGGTTTGGAAGTTGAATAGGGCCGGCCACCGAGTGGTTGCGAAACTTGAGATATGGCAAAGGAATCGAGCTCGTGAATGATTGCCCGTATGTGTGGAGTTGCATTCTCTGCACTGCCCTCTCACAATGTTGTGCCGAGCTATACCTTCACGAGAGAGACTTCAGAGCCTGTCTGTCTCTACCAGAGGCTGTAGGATTATGAGACCGGAGTGATCTTCATCGCTCGGAGGTACTGAGCTACTGGTTGAATGACTCAATTTCAGCCAGTTCATTATCCAGGCAAGATTTCCCCGAGCAGGTGACCTATCAGGTTCTTCGGGTTCCTCAATCTAAACGCGCATAAACCCACCCTGGGAGATAGATCACGATAATACCGAGGACAGGAAAGGAAAAGCAGGTAGATGTGAAATAGGATTAAGCCTTTTCCCTGTAGGTCTTCATTTCCAAACGATCGAAAAGAGGCTGACCTGGGAGAATCAATTCGTGTCACATCCCTCCTCTGCAACCGACCTATTCTAAGTCGTATTCAACGACCGCTTGAAAACTTTATACCGTCATAGTGCATTGTTCTCTTGTTTTAATAGGTTCGTAACCGCTCTATCTGGGGACTACTTTGATAGAGAAGCTCTTCCGTAGATGGAAGGTGGTCAGTCCTGTTGCTTATTTTCACGATAGACGCAGACAGGCAGTAAATCATCCGCGCCATGGCATCTCAGCGATTCATGTATCATGAGGAACTAACTGTGTTTCGCATTCGGGAGTTGGCGATTTGGGTCAATCTCTCTCGGATTTCCGATTTTCAAATTAGCTCTCAATTCTAAATTTGTCCCTCGTCTTGAAGCCGCGGTGGTAGGCCACGAGCAACTTTTGATTTGAAGCGCGTCAAGACTTGGCTGTCAGTCCTCCGTGATGTTAGCGGCTAGACTATTAGACCTCCAGTCAACGGGGATCAAGATATTACCCTGCAACGTAGAAATCTAGGTTCAGTAGACTAATGTAGTAATGCTTCCCGTCGTGAATTGCTGCGATTCGTTTCTTTCTTGTTTTCTACATAGACTGTATACACCAACTCATGCTCTGCAGTTACTTATCTAAAGCGGCCAATCTGATCTCGACCTCTACCTCCAAGCTCGAAACAACCTAAAGGTTCTAGGTCCACTGACTCCGCTTGAAACGTCTAGTCTCTCTGAACTAAGGTTTAACGTCACTGGGAAGAAAGCTCTAGACCCCGCTCACGACGACTTGGGATCAAGCACGTGCCGCAGATATCAATGAGGTTCTGCTTGGGCCACATTCAGACGCATCTTCAAAGTGTAAAGTGTCACGATGCATATAGGGGTAATTGCTGGAGGAGCAATTACATATGTCTGTTTTTGATGTGATAGAAAGCTAATGATGCCCTTGATCGTCTGGATGTTGTTTCAAACACACAAGCTGGGAACTCCCTCGAGGAGCTTCACATAGAGACTCAGCTTTTATTCCTTTAGACATCAGCCCGTTGTGACCACTTACTGCTCGACCTGTTGGTTGTCTTCGGAATCAAGCCCGAAGGCCTCTGGCCGTACGACGGCCGGCAGGGACCCTCATGAGGGATTTCCAGAGTCGTAAGTGTTGGCTAACCATTGCTCCGCAAACACACGTCGCACCTATCCGCGACGGGCCCAGCCCCATGTCGGTATGGAGACTCATGCGGAAAGATATCCCGAGGGTTTTAAAGCCAACCTTCGTGTGGAGAGCTAACGGCTGAGAGGCATTAAGAACACCACTTCGTCACGACTCCTATCTCTCGACATCCAACCTGACGCCATTCTCATTACTTGAAGACGCCCCACGTGTCGGTGAGCCGGCAGCCCAAGATGATTCGAACCCCCTCAGACCGTCGGATCTTACATGCATGAAGCCAATCTCCACGTCAACACGCTCAACTCCGACGAGACGGAATAAAGCCTGCTGGACAGCGTGCCCGCATCTCCAACCCCCCTCAACCGGTCCAACCAACGTGTAGTCTATCCAGCAGCGCGGTCTCTTTATCCGAACGTCGTCGTACTGGCCAAGGATTTCCCACCAATGAGCCCCAGCCGAGCGATGCACTGCGACGTGCCCAAGGATCTTCCCCGCACCGTCTTCCCCAAGATCCCCCCGGCCAAAGGGCCTTTCCCCACAGAAGATCTCCCACACGAGCCGGCCGAGGCCAGACCGCCTTCCGGAGTCCGGGCAAATCCATCATTGTTTTTTTTTATTACTTTTGTATAGGAGATTGTGAGCGGCCTGCGCAAGGAGGAGACAGGGAAGCCCAGGGCCTTTTCCGATCCCCGCGCGCGGGCGCGCGGGGTCCTCGTCACTTGACTAAAAGCATATTTTCCGAGTGTGATTGCGGTTCACAGTAGAGCGAGCTGCTGGACGGGGGTTCGTCTGGGGAGGGGTTTGCTGCAGGAACATGACTCTAGTTTAACTTTTCCGTCTGATGACGGTGGTTCACCCGAGAAAGAAGTGGGAATGCCCTCGGCTCCCGCTGTATCTCCACCTGCGCTGCTTCCATGTCCTGAGTGGCGTCGCTTCTGGGCCCTTTAAAGATGGAGGGAGAGATGGTCCTCTTTCCCCTCTAGCTGGTCCTTCCGTCTCTTTTGGAACGTGATCTGGATAGCGTCGTTTGCCATCGCATCCCTTCTGACGTATCCTGTGTCTGGTTGAAACGAAACCATGCGTCTCTCGCAACCTTTCGTCCTCCTCGCGGCCGCCACCGGCGTGCTCTCGTACGCGGTGGAGCTCCCGGCCGGCGTCCCGAGGTCCCTGTTGGAATTCCGAGAGAAGCACCCCTACACCGCGGCGTCCGACGGGTGCCGAAAGACGATCCAGATCCGCGCCTCCAGCAACGACATTGATGACGTCTCGGAGGAGTTCCGCAAAGGCATGGAGGAGGCCAACAACGGCGGCACGCTGTACCTGCCCAAGGGCAAGACCTTCGTTATCGCCAAGGCCCTCGATCTAACCTTCCTCAACGACGTCCACGTCCACCTCGAGGGAGAGATCAAGGTGCGGGATACGACCGACGCGGCGTTTGATGCTATTTTCTGACACAAACTTCTTTGCAGTTCACCAACGATGTCAAATACTGGCAAGTACGTTGCGCCAAACGCGATACTTTCCGTCGAAATACTCGTCGTTGACAGTCCACTTTAGGAGAATGCCTTCACCCACCCTTTCCAGGTTAGAACTCCTTTTACCCCAAGACAGAATACGAATTCGACTGACACGTTCAACAGAGATCCATCATGTTCTGTACGGTCCTCCGTCGTGGCCCTTGTGCAAACTCTCGACTAATGTCCAAGCAGGGAAGTGGGGTGGCAAGGACATCAAGATCTACGGCGACGGTGTGATCAATGGACAAGGGTCCGTCCTCCTTTCTTGCCTCGTTCTCGATAAAAGACTCTGACCAGCGAGTAGCCAGCGATGGTGGGACGAATTCAACGCCGGCATCGGATCGTAAGTTCATCAGCCAGTCAGCCCGGTGTTCACATGTTTTCCCGCTAACTCTTCTCCAGGATCTTGGTAAGAACTCTCGGCTCTAACCCACCCAGGTTCGGACGAAGCTTACCCCCCGACCCCAGAACCCGGACAACAAGTACCTCAGGCCTATTCTCTTCTACGTCGAGAACACCACCAACCTAGAGGTCCACGGTATCCACATGAAGGACTCGCCCTGCTGGACAAACTTCGTCGTCGGATGTAAGTTGCCAACATTGCTGTTTTTGTCTGTCAACGTAAGTCTGGGAGCTAAAGTCAACGTGCCGCGCAGCCAGCAACATCGAGTACAAGGATGTCATCGCCACCGCCATCACGAACAACGGCAGCATCATCCCCAAGAACACCGACTTCTTCGACTCCCTGGACGTGCAGGATGTCCGCATCGAGCGCGTCTGGGTCAACATCGACGATGACTGCTTCTCCCCCAAGTCCAACAACACTAACCTCTACGTGAACACCATGTACTGCAACGGTACTCACGGTCAGGTAAGAAGCCTGTGTTGAGAAAATAACTTGAAGCAAGAAAACGCTGACTGGAATCGCTCAGTCCATCGGATCGCTCGGCCAGTACCCCGGCGAGATGTCGTTCGTCAAGGACGTCCACATTGAGAACGTGTGGATGTTGAACGGAGACGTAGGACCCCTCGCCAAGACTTTTCCACGGAGGAGCATGCGGCTAACAAACGTGCAGTACTCTGGTGCCCGTATCAAGACCTGGGCTGGCCCGAACGTGGGCTACGGCTACGTCGAAAACATCACGTACAAGTAAGAGACCCTTGGCGTCATGGCATGTTTTTTTTTTGTTGTTTGTGAAGATCAAATTCCTAACACGAGACGCAAAAACACAGGAACTTCTGGCTGGCAAGAATGGACTATGGCATCATCCTCGACTCTTGCTACTTCAACGTGAGACATCCTTCCACCCCCTTTCCCCCCTCTGCCATCCCCCGCAACCGGACATCAATACTGACAGAAACGAACAAGATCAACGAGACAACCTGCGAGCAGTACCCGTCCGGCATGAACGTGTCCAACGTCTCGTTCGAGAACTTCTCGGGCTACACGAGCGGCATCTACGGCAACGCGGTCGCGAAGCTGACCTGCTCGACGAACCCGGACGCTGTGTGCCATAACATCAAGATCAAGGACTTCAACGTCACCAGCCCCTGCGGCGGCGAGCCGGTTGTCATCTGCGACGGCATCGATGGCGAGCTCGGCATCCCGTGCGTGAGCATCGACAGCGAGGAGGCCAAGACGGCGCTGGCTGCGAAGTGCCAGACGCCGCTTGCCCCGATCGACACCAACCCGTGGTAAAGGACTCAACCAAGAGATGTCACAGTGATCACTAGTGGGCACCTGAAAAGCAGACCTTTATACCAAAAAGACATTATCATGATTGAAAGCCAATGATCTAAGTATGACACGCATGTGCTCCTTCCCAATGTAAGACCGATGTGAATACGAATCCCCTCTTAACTCCTAAACTTTTGACCAGGCCTCAAGTTACCGTTCAAGCTCCATCACCCTGATTCTCAGAGGCGGGAAGATCAGTCTGGGTCGGAATGTATTCGCCAGCGGGAGGGACAGGAACAGCGTCAGTGAAGGTGGGCTCCGGGGCAGCAGGCTCGCTGATGAACGGCTCCGGGACGGTGAGGTCGAACGCCGGAGAGACAGAAGTAGGGTTGTCAGTCTGGAGCGGCTGAGATATGATGTCGGTAGGGGGAGCAATCTCGAAAGGGTCCTCGTTCGTGCCGTCAGGCGACCCGGGTGTGGCGAAGTCGACCGTCTCCGGAGGCTGGTGGCTCTCCGCAGCCAGACTAACGCTAAGGACGGGGAAGTCGAATGTCAGTCCCACGTCAGCGGTGACATTGACGGCCGCGTCGGCCTGGTAGTACCCGCCGTTCTTGCTCTGGTAGACGTGCGCTGCCTTGAGCGAGTCGATGGAGTTGTCGGCGTTGTAGATCCAGGCGGCCCAGACCTTGGACTCCTCCGGCTGCGGGGTGTCATCGGGCAGGTGGCACTCGACCCAGTGCTCCTGGACGTAGACGGGGTTGCAGACCACGTTGAAGCCGGGGGCCCCCGAGGCGTAGGACTCGTTGGCGACGAGGCTGAAGCTCGCGATGCAGCCGCCGGGCGAGCAACCCCACTGGTAGCCCGAGGCCTGCCACGTGGCGTTCGGGGCCAGGGTCTCCTGGGCCGGGGCGTCCTGGCGGCGACCGATGGCGGCGGCGGAAGCGCTGGCCGCGAGTGCCGAGACGAGGGCGATGCGGCTGCTGGCGACCATGGTTTCGAGGGATCTCAAGGTGCGACTGGAGAGGCGAGGGTGAATGCTTCCTTGAGCAGGATTGCTGGAGAATGAGAGACTCTTCTAGACCTGGTGAGCGAGGTGTGTTTCTTTTTGTGGTTTCGGTGCTGTGAGTGAGTTGTGTGTGGACTTGTGGAAGGCTTCTGGAGTGAGACAAGCGCCTGATGTTTGCGGAGAAGCTGATGATGAGAGCGGTGAGTAATGCTGTGCAGCCTATGTAGGCAATGTGCTTGCTCGAGATTGCCCGTGTCTGTGTGACGAGATGGGGGAAGTTCAGACACGGAGACCGCGAAGCAATATATATCTACTGCTTTCTTTGACAGGCCAGGGTCGACATCATTGCTCTCAAATTTGGGCAGAAAACACAGCAGATCTTCGTCCCACCACGCAGATCTCGAGACAAGAACATTGGGGATCGGTCGTCAATGGGTGCTTGTCAACCACGCTAGAGGGGGCGAGATCACCCAAAGAGAGATTTTGGAGCTGCTCTGTATTGTCGGATCCGTCGTCAAAACGACCATACGGACTCAGCCCCAGACGTGTGCCGCGTTGGGAACAGTGCTCCGGACCGTCTCGGCGCACAAAGAACCTGCCCTTTCCCAAGCACAGAGCGCATCACTACCAAAACCGCGACGCCAACAAGGCCAACTCGGGTGTCACTGAGAATCTAGAAGTGGCGGAGTAGGTACCGTCCCTCTAAGAAGTCTTGTTCGGGCTAGCGACCGGCCGGTCCGACTTTAGCAAAGGACGAATGGAGGACGGGGCCCCTAGAGGACTAGCCGCCTGCCGAGCTCCGAGCCGTGAGACAAGAATACATCAGCACGTTTTTTCTTTTCCGTCGGGCTCTAGAGAATACCCCTCGATCGAGTGCTTGGCACCTTTCGGGGTCTGTCTGGTGCTTGGGAAGCCTCGGGCCGTGTCTTGTCAGGGCTTCGCGCCGAGTCACATGGCTGAGGTCATCGTCTCTGCGCTTGCTGATTGCAGCCTTCGACGAGGAGGTCCAGTCGGGTCAATTTACTAAGGCCCCAGATTTCAAGGCGCTACGTCGGGCCTTGCTATCAATCGAGCTCGATTGCCGGGTTTCTCGATCAGAGCTAAACGCGCAGGTCGGTTGCCATATGAGACTATATCAGATTACCGCAAGCCGACGACAATCGGCAAAGCGGTGTTCGTCTCAGATCACGGTACCACCCGCCACCGATCTGTCGCTTCCGTCAGTTCGGGAGATGAAAATGGCTACGCCTAACGTCTTCGGTACGATGCACAGACTTCTCAAACGCCATGGCGTTCCACGTCAAGTCCGGGGCACGTTAGGTTCCTCGTGTGGTCATTAGGGTATCAATCATTACAATTTGATAGTTTGATTGCGGCTGGTAACCTTCACCCTTCTGTTCTACGCTCGAGACTTCGAGACTAGCTCCTTCAGAGCTTCTACGGCCTCCTTCCGGCTCTTCCTCTCCACTAAGCTCTTCGTGATGTTATCCTGCTCAGACTCTGGGGCCATACCCTCGTTCCTCGGCGGGTTGTTGTCTAGGTTGGTCGGGAAGGGGTACCCGTTGGCCACCGCGGCCAGGACGGCCTTCACCTCGTCGCTCAGGCCCTGCTCCTTGTAGAGCCTCGCCAGGTCGTCCCAGATCTTGTCCACCAGCGGCACCGAGTCGACCGACTCCATCGGCTTGCCGAACGGGCTGCTGATCTGCAGCAGGTTCGCCATCCTGTAGACGTCCGTCGACTCGTTCTTCCCGGCGGCGTGGAACAGCGCCGGGTTGAAGAACAGGCCGTCGCCCAGCGCCAGCGGCAGCGCGACGTAGTTCTCCAGGAAGTACTCGTTGAACTCGGGCCGGCGGTACGAGACGAAGCCCGGCTCGAACTTCTGGCTGTACGGCAGCAGCCGCGTCGGCCCGCTCTCGAGGGGCACGTCCGAGTGCGCGACGGCGCCCTGCAGCGTCAGGAGCTGGCTGGCGATCTGCATGGCCCGCGGGAACGACGCCGCGGCGTCCGCGGTCTGGAAGCCGACGTGGTAGTCCCGGTGGCAGACCTGCGGGTCGGCGCCCGGCTTGGTGTTGTTCACCTGCGCGGTGATGCGGTAGCCCGGTCCCAGCCAGGCGCTCGAGATCAGGCCCAGGTAAGGGTTGGAATAGTATCTGACGAAGGACGCCGGGTCGGCGAGGGCGTGCTTGCCGAACGAGTTCCAGATGCGGTCGTTCTTGCCGACGCCGCCGAAGTGGTCGCCCTTGATGCCGTTCGACCTCCTCTCCTCCTCGACGACGGACGTGAAGACCTCATTGGTGGCTTCCAGGAGACCCCTGTCGCGGAAAAGGTTCTTTGTCACAAAGACGCCGGGACCCGAGATGAGAATGCGGTACCACTCGTCCTGGAGGTCGCCGCGCTGGGATTCGCTCAGGCTCGAGTACGGCGGGAGTTCGTAGATGAGGATGTTCTTCTCAACCGAGGTTGCCAGCGGGTAGTCTTCTGGTTTTGTTTGCTGGGAGCAGGTGGCTTTGAAGGAGTCGAGCGCCGAGACCTCGGCTTTGGAAAAGAAACGGGCAGATGATGAGCTTGGGAAACTGCTCCCGTTTGTGTGGCCGTTGGAGGTTGTCATTGTGCGGCGGTTCGCTTGTTCGGTTTAATTCGTTAAGTTCGGATTAAAGGCGCGGGCGTCGGGTTGCGCGTTGAGTCAATTGTGAAGCTGGAGCTTAGAAGAAGTCAGTCAACTTGTTGGTTGCGGGGTTGAAGACAGACACACACGCGAGGTATTTAATAGGTAAGGAATTGAACCGACGACAATGCATGGTGGGTTTTGTCTTTCCACATCCCGCAACTCCACGACCCAATTCCGAGCAAAAATATATCCTGGGACCGATCAGTTCCATGAAGGGAGGCAAGGTCCTCGAACGTATGTCATCGTATCACCCATCTGACCGGCTGACCTGCGATGCCTTCTTGTGAAGTCCGAAAGTGGAAATATTTGACGAATTCAAGAGGGCAAAATGCAAGTGTGCGGCTCTGCTTAACCGGCCAGAATTGCCTAGTTGAGTCCCGGATGGGGCCGCAGCTCGGCGGGTCCCACTCCGTCTGGCTCCCGGGACTGCTCCGACGTCACGTCAGGCGAATGATCACGGAGTAGGTGATGCTGTCATGAGTCGAATACGGCGAGTCGTCGGCCTTTGAGTTTGGGAGACTTCATGAATTTCTTCTCGCCTTGCAAGAGGGCCAGCCCGGTCTCCATTGTCTGGTGGAGATCTCGGAAACCTATTTCCGATCGTCCTATCAAGCGTCGCGGGCCGCTCAGATCTCAGATCCTTTCGGAGCCGAATTCCGAAGTCAACCGGGCAAGTGAGGGACCAGTCACCTGAATGCATACTGAAATGAATATTAGACGGCGACTACGTACAGTGGAACCCCTCCTTCATATCCGTAGAATTATTCAAATTGTCAAATCTTAATAAGGTGATGGTGTGTGCGCCCGCGCGCAAGATAATCAGTGCCATCTGATGCATTCGTCATACCAAGACATCGAATGTCGAGCGTCAGAGGATCACCCCCCTCCCAACGCCGAACTCAAAAAAAGCATGCTCCCTCTCTTCCGCGGCGTCCGTCTCCCGACACGTGGGTTCCGGGAAGCAAGCTGTGTGCTCTATCCAGTCGCAATTCGTTCTCGCGAACGGATAGAATGGCCGACGAGTTGCGAGGCAGATGGTGGTCCAGGCGAGATCCGAGCAAACGGAGAGTTCATGTCGTCACACGTCACGAAAGAAAACGAGTTGTCGGGGGGCTTTGGTCCCTTTTTTAAGGCTCGCGCGGTTTGCGTAGTAGAGGTGAACTATGCTATGCTGTAGGTGTAGGAGACAAGACTTCTGGGCTTTACAGACTACTAGGATGTGAAACGCTTTTCCGCGTCCGTCCACGATGGAATACATACCGTATACTGCGATCCGACAGGCCGATACAGCTTTAAGGTTTCTGGGCAGCAATAACGTCAAGGACTTCGTATTTAAAACGAGTGGATATACCTCGGATGCGATGGTGGAGGGTTGAGGTCGGCGAAATCCTCGCTGGCGATGCCCGGAGAATTCCATACCGGCCACAACCTTCTCTCACCCTTGACGGGCCTGAGCTATCAAGCTTCAAGACAGCAGTCGCAGTCACCGACAGCTCCCCGACGGGTTCCACGCGCATAACGGGTTCCACGCGGCGCCAGGTGCATCTTCCGCCGGCGGCTGACTCAGGATTATTAGCATCAATCGCTACCCGCCATCCGAAGCCAGTTCGACTCTATCCGAAAACGGGTTTCTGGAAAGGGGGAAAAATGGAAACGCGCGATTCAAGGAGTGATAGAAATTCGGCAGTCCTCTACGAATGGGGAAATGCTTTCGATACAAATTTAAACCGGGAGAGTTCAGCACGGCCCAGACCGTTTTTCCTGTCGGTACAACAATACACATTGAGTTCATCCATCAACCAAGGTCGCCGACGTGCCGTGCTTCGGCCTATTAAGATACCTGCTTCGGCGTTTGTGGGGATGATAAGCTTAAAATGTCGGCCATACTGTCGTAGCAGAAAAACGGTAATAGAAAGGCAAGAAAGTGTTATGAACCTAGCAGAGACATCCAGTACTGGCGGTATCCTAGCGTAATTGTCTACAGCCCCCCGCCTTCACAGGCATCAGCCATCTGTGGCTGATATCACAACCAGAAGTTTACTCCATCGCGAGCGAGTTCATCACGAACACGCCCGCAACAAGACACCATCGTTACATTTAACCCAACCCAAGTCTACGGCAAGTTAGACACCGCCATAAAAGAACCATTGCCGCTCCTCCGGCGGATGGATCTAAAGCCTAGCAGGAACCTAGCGTCTTACTCGGTGCCGTGTAGTCGCTTTAGCGTCCGGCAGGTCCCCTGCACCACTCGGCTCGCTTTCCACGCGCCCCGCGCCTACCGTTCCTTCGCAGGAACCCCCGAATAGTCGTAGTTGTGCCGACCACCACGTAGCCCGTCGATGCGGAGCTCAAAGGCCCGTTCAAGGACTTCCCACCCGCCCCCCATCGACACACATCAGACCCTAGCCCCGTTGTTGTGCGCATTACTCCTCCACTCCTTCAACACAAAGAAACGCGCGTGTCACTCGCGAATTACCCAAGCCCTAAGGAACATGCCCCAATCGACGAAGCCAGAGACCAAGAGGAGACATGTCACCACGGCATGCATCTCTTGCAGGGAGAGTAAGATCAAGGTGCGGCATGCTCAAACTCCCCTCCCTTAAAACCAATGCCAATCGATTCACTCTGCCGTGTCCTCTCTCCTGCTGATCGGGGGGCGACACGACGGAATTAGTCTCCGGACATCAGACTAACCTGGTGGGCTTGCATTCTGTAGTGTGACGGCGCAACACCGTCGTGCTCCAACTGTCGGAACAAGCGCCGAGACTGTCGATATCAAGCCGGAGAGGACAAGCGCAAGTCAGATATATCCCAACCCCGCGTGTTCTCTGTCATTGTTGGAAAACATCTGAAGCTCGGAAACTGACCGCGGAGCCAGACTCTCTCTGCGCGTCGCTGTAGAATTGCTCTCAGGAAGGGTTGATCAACTCTGCCAGTTCATCGCCCAGAATGGCCTTCAACCACCGCCGATGCCTCCAGACGAGGACAAGAGCCTCACTAGGATCCTGGACACGCTGGGTCTCACCAAGGTTGTCCAAGTGACCTTTTCGGACCAGAGCAGCTTGACGCCGCCCATCGACCCGGCACTGTCATTGTCGGGCTCAAATTCGGCGCGGCGTGTTGCCCCGGCCAACCCCGGTAACACCTGCAGCCCATTGACGATGCCGCCGGCCCAGCTTCCTTTGGATTTTGCGTCGCCTTTTGACCCGGCGTCTCTCGGCTTCGAGGGCTGCAGGAACGGCCACGTCCCGCCGGGCATGTGGGAGCAACACCACCGAGATTCCATGCCGAGGGGACCGACCGACTGGGACTGGAACACCCCAGGGAGCAGCGACGTTATCCACACGCCTTGTGTTGACGTGGCCAGCGTGCGGGCCCCGAGTCATCCCCTGCTGAGCTCTTACTCGGAGGAGGCGGCCTTGAGTGACGTTGACAACGAGGACGACGATGCGTCGGGTACGACGGAAGAGGACCTGGTGAACCAACTCTCGGACCGGCTCGGGTCGCTGCACATCGGGCCCAACGGCAAGATCTCGTACTACGGACCGACATCCAACTTTAGTCTTATCGAGATGCCGGCTGGCAGCGACAAATTAGCCGTCGACCGGACGGTGCGCGACAACGGACAAGACCACCTCAACAACTTGGGATACGGCAAGACGATACCACAGGATCTGGAGGAGCAGCTCATCAACCTGTACTTTTCGTGGCAGGATCCCTTCTCGCACATTGTCGACCGCACTTTGTACGAGCAGGCCAAGTTCCGGTGGTTCGAGCGGGAGGAGGACACGCCGTACTACTCTGAGGCCCTCAGGAACGCCATGTAAATCCCCCCGGTGTTTATTCTGCGCTGGTTTTCGCTCAGAAACCGCTGACACGATTTATCATCTAGGTGCGCTCTGGGTGCGGCGTTCGAAGCGCGATATCACCCGAACTTCGTAACGTTTCCGAAATCCCTTCCAGACTTCTTCGCCGCGCGAGCGAAGACGCTGCTGGAGATTGAGTTGGACTCGCCGTCCGTTTCGACAGTCCAGGCAATGGTGGTGCTTAGCAGTCACGAGATTGGGGCCAACCGGGACTCGAGAGGGTGGTTGTACAGCGGTAATTATCAACTCCCGAGTTTGACTTACATGCTTCCATTTTACTTTTGTCTCCATTCATGCTTGCCCGGCCTAGCTAACAAACTCGCTCGCGGGCAGGAATGGCACTGAGACTGGCCTTCGACTTGGCATTACACAAGGACATGGCACCATACGTTGCAAAAGGCGTTTTGACACCGGCGGAGGCAGAGTTGCGAAGAGCGGTGTTCTGGGGCACGTACGCGGTGGATCAGTCAGTCGAGCCCGAAACTCTAAAGTTTGCCGAACTGAGCAGCTGACGGGACTTTGTGTTTTCTCCCAGAACGCTAGGATACTACAGAGGCCGTCCGTTTCGGATCAGCATGGACGACATCACGGTGCAGAAACCCGGCAGCGGCGGCGGCCCGGAGATGAACGGCAGGTGGCTCCCCTGCACCTCGCCCCGGAGCGGCTGCAGCCCTCCCGTGCCGCAGACCGACCACGTCGCGAGCGTCAGCGTCCAGAGGATAGAACTGTGCGAGATCATGGCGCCTCTGGGTCACACTCTGTAAGTCTTGTTGCTTGGTGCTCTTTCGGTGTTTCGTCGGTGGGGTTCTGGCAACTCTATTGCATACAGAGGAGAACTGGTTGTGCTGGTTTTAATTCATGACTGACAGACATACAACAGGTACGGCAACTCGAAGATACCAAGAAATGTCCTGCAAGAGGGCAGCGAAAAGACCGTGGCGAAGCTCTTTTTGTGGAAAGAAAGGCTGCCCAGTATCCTACAAGTTGATCCCGATGATACGGAGGGGACTTATCTACCACACGTCCTCTTACTCCAGTAAGATCCCCTTTGAGTTATCATAAACTATCTCCTCATCACGACTCCCCCTCCCTCAACTCTAAGTCTCTAACCACATCCCCTCACAGCATGCAATACTACCAAAACGTAATCCACGCCCACCGCCCCTGGATGTCCTCGAGCTACCTCCAGCCCCAACCCCCGCAAGGTCCCGGATACGTCCACGCCCAGCGCATGTGCATCGAGTCCGCCACCGCCGTCGCGAAGCTGATCCAGATCTACGAGCGCCTCTACTCCCTCCGCCGCGTCAACACCCAGGGCGTGGCCATCACCTTCTCCGCCGCCATCATCCTCATCTTCGCCTCCGTCTCGCGGCGGCGCCGCCGCCGCACTGCCGAGACGGCCACGCACCTCGGCGTCTGCTTCCGCGCTCTCGAGGAGTTTTCGCTAGCCTGGGAGTGCGCCAAGCGCGCGCGGGACTTTCTGCTCATGCTCCAGCGCAAGTGGGAGCTGCGCTCGCGGCGCATGACGCAGCAGCAGCAGCAGCAGAGCTCCGCGCACGCTCAGCAGTACTCACAGCATCAGCAGCCGGGGATGCCGTCGCACTTGGGACTTCTGAGGAGCGGGTGCGATCAGTCGGCTTCGAGGAAGCGTGCGCGGACGGATAGTCCTGCAGGCTCTGGGACCAAGAGCATCAGTAGTTTCCAGAGCATATCGCCCGGTCAGCCCGGGGAGCAGCCGCATGCCACTGCCGAGGAGCGGAGGGAGGAGCACGAGAGGATTGATATGGATATGAGGCTTGACCTGGACTGGGTGTTGGCCGCGGGAGCGCAGTCGATGCCGGCGAACTGGGATAACCTCCTCCCGCCGGAGGTCATGTACTTTGACCACCCACCGGCAGACTAACACTTTGGGGTCTTGGCCGTTGAGTGTCTCAGTAATGTCTTACAGGTCATTAGCGTTCTCAACTACGGCCCTGTCGTATCGAATCTGGCCAAGATGAAGATACCGAAAGCCTCTTGAGACGACTTCGCATCACGTGAATATGCGTAATATGTGACTTGATGAGATGATGCACATTGATGGGTGTCGGAAACCATCAAAACTATCTACAACATGCAGTCATATTTCTAAGTTTTCAGGATAGCTAGACAGCCATGTTCTCTTCTGTGTGCCCGTGCTGGCGTTGGCCACCAAAACCAAACCCCTCTTCCCTTAGATGATCATGTAGCAGTACCCAAGGTCATGTTAAAAAAGTCGTCCGTTATGCTCTCCCCCAAGACGCCAATCCAAATGCTCACCTCCTCGTGGTTTCCGATAGCTTCGTAGTCTCGAGCGATAATCGAGGCCATTCTTAAGGCCTCTGAAGATCTTGCTCCGTGTATTTTCTTGCGCATCTCGTATGCTCTAAGGCCATACCTAACACTCTCCTCGTAGTTTCCAGTTGAATGAGACAAACCTCCCATGCAATCATAGTACTTTGCCTGTAGCTTCCACCAACCCTTGTCGCATTGTGGTGGCCTCTGGTCGATCAACAGACCCGCCTGGGTCAGCGTTTTCTGTGCCGCTTCCTGTTCCCCTGCGGCCATCTGCCACCTACCGAAGCTAAGCATCCTATAAATCCGGTCCGGATGGTCATCCGTGATAATGGAAGCAACGTCGTTCTGTAAGTAGTCTAAAACAGGCTTCGACTCAGCCCCTCCATCCCCGTAGCGCCGACGTTGGCTCCGCTGCGCATGCATGATGTGGTGCCAGAGCACCATGGGATCACCGAGGCTGAAATACACGCCAAAGCAGCTTTTGCTGCATTCTATCAATTTGTCGTCAAAATTGCTCCAGGTTGAGTTATTGATTTCCTCGAGGTGCCCCCAAATGAGGCTCATGGGGTGTTGGTGTCCCAAAACAACCCGATGCATTCTACTAATGAAAACGATTATACTCTGCCGCACATCATTTGGTAGCCTTAACAGTCGCTCGACTGTAATGCAGAGAAACCTTGGGTCGTTTTCCCTGATGAGGCGCTTGACTGAGCTAAGTCCTCTGTTCAGAACAGAGAAGGCAGCGTTGGGCCTGTGAGCAGCCAGGAGGTGGCGCGCGATGGTAAGCCCCCGAAACCAGATTCTTACCCGGGCGAGACCGTTGATCTCCACATGACCGTATATGGTCTGACCATAGCGACTGACAATCCACATGCGTCCCTCGACACATCCGTTGATGTGGTCTCTCAAGAGCCGCAGGATGTCCTCCTGGACGCGCGTCTCCGATGCGGGCTGCAGGAGCTGAGGAACTGGCGAGGGCGTGCGGCAGATGAGGTCGCTTATTTTCGAACGGGTGGCGTCTGCAGCTCGAATTCGTTTTTCAAGATCTGGCCTCCGCCTCAGGTACTCGACGACACGGTCCCATTCGACATCTTGGTGCCGGATCGTGAAGTGCGATCTCTTGCCGATTACGTCGTGCTGTCGCTTGAGCCGGAGCATCTCGAGGACGTCGTCCTCTTTCAGCTTCTTATCCAAACCCCATTTGTTGATTCGGGTCCTGAACATTCTCTCTCTAGTCATTTGTCAGTTAATGTCGTCAATCACCTCACTGACGTCGCCCCTTGCAGAAGACTCACGATGCGTAGAACCAGTAGTCACGTTCCATGATCTCCTTGACTTCCTTCAAGGTCTTCTTCTCTCTCTGGTAGAGTCGGGTGATGGTGTCCCGATGGCACTGCCACACCTCTGGGGTAGCGTAGGTCTTGCCCTTAGCCAGGGCAAGGGCGTCGAGCATGTGGATGTCCATGATGGTGTGATAGGCGGTGCGAAGAAACACACTGGTCGGGGGCGCTCTTGAAGACTTGAGAACAAAAACGGAGGAGGATGGATTGAAAACGAGGAAGCATGAACCGACGTGGTTGAAAGAGGGAGGATTCCGTTATATGCTTGCATGAGCCTGGCCAAGACCTGGCGATGAGGCGTCTGGTTCGCCCGTTTTGTGGGCAGTTTTCATTGGTCCAAAACAGAAAGACCTCACATCGAGACTGCGACTGCGGTTCAAGCCATGTCAGGGAGGCCAATCTCAGGCCGCGGTGCTGACAGGGTACTCGGAACCCACGATTGGCTGTTAGGAAATGGACTTTGCATATCTCTGTAACTACCAGGCACTTACCGTATACACTCGGGAAATCCGTATGTCGGCCAAACCTAAGTCGGCCTAGATACTGCGATCTTAACGGGCAGACTGCTAAAGAACGCTACTAATTAGTACTAAGAGAGGTTTGGTTACTCCCTTAGCCGACATACGAATTTTCCCAGAGCCTACGGTAGGTACCTAGTTCAAGAGTGCCCGGGAGATGGCGTAGAGGAAGGCATACATCACAAAGCATATACGTGGATGACGGAAGCTGCTTCTTCAGGCAGTAACTAACTAACTAATCAACTTGGTATCTCATCAAACAACCACTCCAAAACTCCCGCGCAGACTCAACCAAATACCTTACCGACCAGCACGCCATTTCTCAAACTCCTCATTCGAAATAGCGCCGGCCCGGAGCAAAATCGCAAACTCTTCCCACGTTATCGCGATCTCGTCTCCCTGCTGACCGCCCGGACCGCCCCCGAGCCCGCCGGTCTGCCCGTACCCTCCGCCTCCCAATCCGGCCCCTCCAAAGCCGCGGCCGTAACCTCCAGACGAGCCAAACAACCCCTCGGAGCCACGTCTGCCGCCGTAGCCACCGAGTCCGCCCGAGAAGTCGTCGACACCGAACAGACCCCCCGAGAAACCCCCACCATACCCACCACCACCGCCGCCTCCTCCGTACCCATTACCCCTTCGCGCGTCCATGTTCCCGTATAGCTCTCTGTAGAACGACTCCTCCTCCCTCATCCGCCTCTCCCTGTTCCTGCGCAGCTCGTCGAGGAACTCGGCGCGCGGGTCCCGCTGCGTCCTCGGGCCGGACTGCTCTTCCTCGCCGGATCGCCTGCCGAATCCGGAAGCGGGGATGTCTTCCGGATCGCGTCCGCCGCCGGCACCGCCGCCGTAGGGCCGCCGCTGCTCGTTCTCCGTGCGGAAACGTCCCGTGCCGTAGGGGTTGTTGTTGTTTCCCATGCCTCCTCCCATGCCGGGGCCGGCGCCACCGCCGTTAGGGCGCCCTTGGCCTCCTCCGGCTGGACCTCCACCTGTGCCGCTGCCCGTGTTGTTGCTGTGGGCGTTGGCGTGGGCGCGGCCGGGGTCGCTGTCCGGCTCCGAGTATCCGTCGAATTCGTAATGCATGATGATTGATGGTGGTGATAATGCTGATACTGGTGATTGAAGATGGCGATGATGGCTGGTGATGGTTGCTGTGTGAAGAAACAAGTATTGCACTGTTTGTGTATTAATCTTCAGGAATGTCTAGGGATTCTTCGTCTTGACGGATCTGTACGTGTGACAAATTTGATCGAGGAGGGAGGGGCAATGGAGGCGGATATTTATACGTTTCGCATGGTGGCACAAAGTTGTTGCCGGTGATGAACGACATCCGAGTTTTGGAAACCAACAGCAAACGCAAACGCTGATTCACAAAAGGCATCCTATATCCAAAAACATTCCTAGCAAATAGGAAACCCTACTAAAGCACTGGATATTCGCCTTAACTATGTTTTCTTAGCACAGTGAATAGCGCCTAAACCCCTCTTGGATATTTACAGAAAGACAAGACTAGAAAAAAACAAGAGAGAGCCAAACGTATATGTCGTCTGTTCCGCCAGCCATCGCAGGCATTAGAAACCGGGTATAACAGAAAAACACATCACAGGTTATCTAAGTAGACACGCTCGCTCTTGGCTGATCACATGAAGCAACTGGAAATCAAAGATGACGGAAAACTGCCTCTTCAAAGCAGTAACTACTATCTAACTCGGTAACTTGGGTATTTCAACTCAAAAGAAACCTCCCTAAGACTCCCGGGGGGCGGCTAACTAGCTCTCAATAATAACAGTATCGATTCCAATCGTTGACAAAGTCCCTGACGTCGTCGTTGTAGTAGTAAGAGGCACGACCTCCGCCGGAGTGTCCGCGCGAACCACTGCCGTACCCGCGCGACTGGCCGTATCCGCCGCCGTATCGAGAGCTGCGGCCGTAGTCGTCGTAGCCGTATCTACTGCTGCCGTATCCATATCCACCGCTGCCGTATCCACCACCACCATAACCACTGCTGTATCGCGGAGCAGTGTTTTCCGGACCCCATCCTCCAAGGGGGTCGTACAGCCGTCGCTCGCGCTCGATCCCCGCGCCCCAGACGTTGCTGCTTCCCATGCCTCCCAGGCCGCCGCCACCCATGGTGCTGGTCTGGGCGTAGCGGCCAGGGGGTGTGACCGGCTCCTCGTATCCGTCGCAGACGTGATACATGGTAATGGTGTTGATGACTGGACTGCTTTGTGGAGAAAATGTGTGCGGCGCGAAGTTGATGTATAGATCTTCGGGAATGTCTTGTGGTCTTCTGTTCTCGATGTTGGATCTGTGTGTTGAAAGGACGTTTGTGGAGAGACGGTACCAGAGGCGGATATTTATATGGTGGCACAAAGGAAGTTATTGCCAGTGATGAACGGCAAGTTTGAAAACCAACACTAGACTCGAACTGTGATTCACGCACCATTTACACATCTTGAAACATTCCCAGCAAGTAGTAGCACATCAACCACTGGGTATTCGCTTTATTTGTGCTTTGCAAGCGCAGTGAATAGCGCCCAAAGCGTCTATATACAAAGCTCCATGGGAGCATCTTGCCCCGGCATCGTACACTGACTTCTCTTCTCGAATATGTAAAACGAGAGGAGCCAGACGTGTCTGTTTCGCCAGCCACGGCGGGCAAGAAACCGGGTATAATAGAAACATACATTACAGGTATCCAGGATCCGCTATAAGTATGATCGCTCTCCTGCGGGTAAACGCCAAGCTGGTACCTAAACAATCAAAACAAGAGAAACAGAACGGAGATGATTACGTCGTGGGTGTATTTGCTTCGTTGCGCAGAGAGACAGGCCCTTGGAAACCGGTGGACGGCTTGTTGACGGTCTGCATCTCCATGCCCTGCTGGGGATCGACCTTTTGGTCGCGGAGGGCACCGAGGCGCTGGTCGCCCACGTTGTACCTTTTCTTGAATTGGTAGTAAGTCGGGGGGCGCGGTCGGCAGAGGACGACGATAAAGTTCTTGATGGCGCTTCCTTGGGTAAAAGCCCGGAAGCGCTCCTTCTTGATGAACTTCCTCGAGTTGATGTACTCTCTCGTAGTCTCGCCGCGCGCCATGAGGAAGATGTGGTAGCCCATAAGGGCGGCCGGGTAGAGGAAGGAGAGAAAGCCGTAGATGGCCATTGCGAAGGGGACGCGGAAGTCGTCGATGGATCGACCAAAGGAAATGTCGGAGCGGTTCATGTGGATCAGAATCTGAGCGAGGGAGGCGCCGAGGAGATACAAAGCGAGAAAGGTGGCAGAAGAGACAAAAGCGAAGAAGTATCGGTAGTTGCGGCGGCCAACACAGTTGTTGAGCCACACACAGTGGTGGTCGTGGGTTTCGATGCAGTTGTCGCAAAGGCGGCAGTGGTGCGCGCGGGGAGGGCGCCAGATGTTGCACGTTCGGCAGTGCTTCACTGGAACTTCCATGGCTGCTGTTGACGACTCGGCAGACTTGATGAGCGTCCAGTCATTAGTTGGGGGGCCGAGTCGCAGAGGGTCATCAGTCGGTTCCAGTGGAGGAAAGGCGTGAAGGTTTCGGGGAAGGATCTATGTTTGTTAGTAACATAACAGTTAAATCGAGAAACAGCAACTTACTCCTGGGTCCGACACAGACGCATGGAAGAAAGACGAGATGCAGATGTAAAAGAGGTAGCCGAACGTGATGGGAATAGCAGGGCTGACGTTGTGCCACAGCCAGGGCGCGGAAAAGACAAAGAAGAGCACAGCCGGGATGATAATGAGCAAACCGGTGGCTACGTTGACTGGTCTATGCTTTGTGTTCTGGAAACGACCACCAATGCAGAAGACAGTGTTGCCTTCGAAGTACTGGAACACATAACCGAGGTTGGTCTTGGACTTCTTCAGGTTGTTCCTGTCAGTGGGTTGGGAAGAGTCCACCGTGTTGAGTCGCGGAGTCGAAGCGGTAGATGACAGCTTCTCGGCGCCGGGCAAGTTTCGGTTGGACTTGTTCTGCTCGCCATCGCTGCGGCCGGGTAACAGAAAGCTCGAGCGGAAAGATCGCGGGGACTTGACAGGGCTAGGTTGGTTGCGCTGGTCCCTGAAGCCTCTGTCGACGTTGACGCTGAGGTTCCTGCTATTCCGCTGTTGCCGGTAGATCGGCGTCACGCTCTCAGATAGGCTGCCGGCAGGGTGGTGTCCCTGGGTCGGGCTCGTGTTCGCGGTGATCCGGTCGAAGGTTCCCTGATCGGTGTATTCGGTTCCTCGAGACGGAGGCGGGCGTCCATCGCTGTGGCCACTGAGCTGTCTCTGAAGGCGTGCGACAGGGTTGGAAACGGGGTTCGAGATGACGCTATGGCGAGCATTCGGTCCACCGCTAGCGACCGCGGCAGCCGCGGCGGCACTGGGGCTTTGCTCGGCAGCCTCGACGTCGTCCAGCGCGGGTTGTTGCCGGTTCTGGGTTACCGGGCGAGAGCCACCACGCTGAGCCTGCAACTTCTGCGAGCTCATGGGTCGGAAGAAGGCTGAAGACGTGAGAGATGGCACATGGCTGCGGCTGGCAGAACTCGGCGGGCGGGTGCTGATGGAGCCGGCGGTACTACCGGCGCCGGTGCTTCCTCTCTTCTCGCTCAGACTCGTGATGTAGTTGAGGCGCGGGGGAGGACCACGTCGCGTCCAGCCTTCTCGAGATGCAGACATTCCCGTCTTCGCCGTTCCTGGCCGCGACAGCGTCTCGGATGCCATGCCGCTCCTCCTACGCGGGTTCTCGGAGAGGGTCGGTGCCGCGGCTTCTCCGCCATCGTCGGAGGCGATGTCGGTCATGCGCGATGAGATGATGCTCGGGGGGCCTGGCCGGTCGGCGCGGCCAGGAAACTGAGGTCTCGGAAAGCTGTCATCGCCGGTCGGGGGGTTGGGCCCGGCGCCCTGGTCCTTGGCTGCCATGATTGTCGCTGCAATCAGGGACAAAGTGTCAGGGCGACGCTATTGGGTGCTTGCAGTCGTTTCTCGACTATAACATATCGCTCTCGGCGGCGGGAATCGATATCGCTCGGTTAGGTGGTGGTTCGGGTGATAGTTCGTCGGAGGAAGGAGAAGAGGTCGGGGGCGTCGAGGGTTTAGTAGCCAGCGCTTTGACTTGGGTGACGATTCTCGTAGTCGGTGGTGGACGGCCGGTAGCTTCGGCGCAGGATGTATTGCAGAAGGTTTAGGAAAGGTAGGAGCGCGAAGCGCGCGGTCGGAATCGGTATTAAAAAGCGGTCGTGC
This sequence comes from Colletotrichum sojae, assembly GCA_014235955.1. Classification (NCBI taxonomy): domain Eukaryota; kingdom Fungi; phylum Ascomycota; class Sordariomycetes; order Glomerellales; family Glomerellaceae; genus Colletotrichum; species Colletotrichum sojae. The sequence goes on along the minus strand of WIGN01000264.1, from coordinate 24,659 downwards.
GAGAGAAGCGTCTTGGGACACAGAAAGGCCCGTGAATTAAGGTAAAGGTAAGGTAAGGTAAGGGAGTGTGTGTGTGTGTGTGTGTGTGTGTGTGTGTGTGTAGAGTAGGTTTATCGTGTCGTCGTATCGTTGGGACGTCGAGCGATAGCGTTAGAGAGTGACTGGAAGATGAGTAACGAGAAAAGGAAGAAGAAAATAAAAATTGGCGGGTAGGCCGTGGCAGTGAGGGAAACGAAGCAGGAAGGCGCGGTTGACCAAGAGTTTGGGATGCTCTTGTCTGGCCTGGAGTTGCTTTTTCGAGACCGCAAAGCAGGGAAAAGGCACCTGTGACGGCGCAGAGACGTGGAAGGCAAAGGCCAAAGGTAAAAAAGGTCACACACATTGAGGTTGGCCAGGCCCAGGGCGCGGGAAAAAGCATGGATGGGCCCCAACAGCGATGAATGGGAGGGGGGGCCACAGCGAGCCGGACTGCCCCCCAGCGCCCAGCGCCCAGGAAAAGGCCCCAAGGTGCCATGGGTGGTGCGTGCACAGGTACCTATAAAGGGGGGCCCGGTGCGCCTGAAGTGGGTACGCTGTGCCCAGCCGTACTTTGTGCTTGCATAATTGCCAAAGATGGACTAGCGTTCCAGTAGGGGGAAATGGCTGCCGCCTGTCACCCTCTAACAGATTTATGTCTGGGACTCCACGAAACCACGATAGTGGCTGCGCTTGGGCCTCGAACCCAACGGCTTTGGCCGTCTTTTTATGCAGGCACTGGCGCACCAATTTTTGATTGCAATTGCCGGATTTGGGGCCCAGCTTTAAATTGCTACGGCAGCGCAGAAGCCAACTGGACGCCGCGTCTCTCGACGGCCCCGATGCCAGGGTGATGTGATGAGCCTACTTTTGTGCTGCGGTACGGATACGCGATACGGGCCACGGTACGGATACAGAGACGATGGAACCGTTCAGGCGAGGACGAAGCACCTGAGGCGGCAGCGCAAGCTAGGCAGGTGCCGGTCAAGGTTATTCTTGCCGTGAATAGCTATTCATCCATAGGTTGTACGTGCACCAACGCTACTACATCCAATCACATCTTCATCGTGACTTCCGTCCATCACAGGCCAGGTTGAAAGACACTTAAGTCTCAAGAGTCGCGCGATGATGTTTTGATCCAGCGAGCAGTAGACTCAGAAGACGCGTCTTACCCCTCATCACAAGCCGGCGAGGCTATTGCGACGCTGAGGGTTCGCGGCGATCTACCCGGGAGACCTGGGTTCCTCCTCGCTCGGAAACACTCATCGGCGGTTCGCCAATGTCGCCCGCACAGGGAGATGCTTGGAGAAGAGGGTACGGAATGTCCTGGCGAGCGGCTCAAACCAACGACGACCCCGCCTCGCCAAAGGGCACTTCCGGAATCCGAAATTGCTTTCCATATGCCCCGGCTGGAACACCCATGCATTACGTTCATGCGGGAAGCGTCTCCTGGAAATGCGCAAGCCGTCCGATAGTCCCCAAGATCACGGTATCACACCCCGTCGCACATGGGTCATCCCGCCAGCGACGACCACTTGCATCTGCATTCCTCCGCGGCCTGACGCACGTATCATGTTGTGCGCCCAGCCCGTTCGATGCCCTAAAGACCCCTCTCAACCCAAGGTTACCGACGCGGAAGGTTCCTGAGTGCAACGAACTTGGTCGTCTCCTGTCGATTGGTTGCCGCTGACAGATGCCAGCTATGAAGCTTTTCATCTGAACCATGCGAGGGAGAGTGAGAGTGTGATTTTGCTTTTGATATGCAGCCAGCAGCTTTGGATGTCCCCCATGAGATGTCTTGGAGGCGACGACAGATCAATGGGTTTATCGCCGATCTTTCCATCTACATCCAGGCCTCTGTAGACGGCCAGTAAACCGTCTCGCCGGATGGGCCGTCTATTCGAACGGTTGAACGTGATACAAAAGACTTGAGCGCAACGGATAGGGCTGTCGTAGCACAGAACTGGATGACAATGAAAGAGCAGTGGCTTTGGGGCGAGCTGCCGCTGAGGCTTGCGACCAGCAGCTCATTTTCTCGGCTAGTCTTACGGGCTGGATGCCATTGTTTCGAGAGCTCTTGTCCCAATTATTACCTTTGTTCCAAAGTTCTTGGTGTGATTCGAAGCTGTTCTACAACCTCATCTCACCAACCTTATGTGCTAACGCCGAATGTGGCCTCTAGTTGACTACGGCTCTTAGTTACATATATCCTGTCGCATGCAAGTCATGCACCAAAGCACTACGGAATGAGGTAATGCCCACATCATCCACAATTGGCCAATCACCATCTTCCCTAAGCCCGGCCAATCGTTTCTCCCGAATTTCAACCTCTGGCAGGAGGGAATCGAAAGCCTGAAGCTCCCGGGAAAATCATACGACAGCCGAATCGGATCCTCACCTCACAACAATCCAGCTCCCAGTCCACCACCGCCCGACAACCGCAAAAATGGCCTCCTTCGTCGCCCGCCGCACCTTCTCTACCTCCATCCGCCGCCTCGCCGACGACCACGCGAAGCAGCAGCTCACCCAGGAGTCCAAGCGCAACCCCGAGCTCTACGTGCGTGATATCCTTTCCCAAAGCCCCGAGATCCTCCGGAACGCCCACCCGCCCGCACCCATACGATTCCCTTTTCAGCCTCCTCTGCCCGCGAGAGTACCTCGCGCTACAGCGATCGATCCGCTACGCATCTACGATACTGCTCGCAGGGCATTGGGAAATGGCGCTTTGGGATCAAATGCGTGCGGGGGAGACGCGAGGCAGAAGACAGAGAGAGAGAAAAAAACGAAGATCTTGAGGCTGACCAGAACTTCTGCTATAACAGATCCTCGGCGGTGTCATGGCTGCCGCCCTCGGCGGCGCCGGTCTCTACTTCGGTGCGTCCACATTCGAACAACCACTTTCTTCCCTCGAACCCGAACGTCCGCTAACATCTTCCTCTCTTCCCGCGCAGGCCGCACCCCCACCACCTCCACCTCCGAGTCCGCCGTCCTGAAGGCCGGCATGCCCTGGGAGACCGACTCCGAGGGCAAGTACAAGTACCACCCCGGCGGCAACCCCAACAACGCGCCCAAGGACGCCCCTAGCGCCGTCAACACCGTCATCATCCCCGACGTCACTCTCCCCAAGGTGCGTAACGCAAGCGATCCCGTTGGAGGTTTCTCCTCGTGTGCTTTGCGCGGTCTTTTGCATCGCGGACATGGACGAACCCAACCCCCCTCCCCCTTCGGGATTCCCTTCGGGATTTGAACCGGAGAATGAAAGATACACATGGCTGACTGATCCCCAGGAGCTGCACGAGAAGTACAACAAGTGGGGCAAGGACGGCTACTAGACATCGTAATGATACCGGCGTAGAAGGAGACGTGGTGTGCTCGCGCGAGCTGTGCAACGGGCGGGAAGGTGGTTTTTACATGTGTAGATATGGAAGAATCCAGACCTCGAAACCACGCATTATTATTTTTTTCTGTGTTAAAGCCTCGGGTATTGTCACAGATTTCGCGTTGATGAGTCAATGATGCACTTGTTTGAGAATTATCTCTTTTGAAAAAATCCAAGACGATTGGAAAATGTCCATTGGCATGGCAAAAACTTCAAAATGGGCGCATCGTGGATGTTGCCCAAAAATATCATGAAAGATTCCGGAGGTAGTGAGTTTCCCAACTCCTTCACTGAACCCGCGCTTCAAAAAGGAGAGAGCCTGAGCTGCGCCTAGTGCTCTTTCTCTCTCTCTCCCCCCTCACCACAACCCCCAAAAGGTCTATGGGCTTGCCCCCTTTTTTCTCTCTCTTCTCTAAAAAGCCGTCTCTATGAGGCGAGCTGCTCGATCTCGTCCCCGGTGAAGCCGAACAGGTACAGCAGGTCGAGAAGGCTCTCGCTGTTGAGCCTGGAGTCGGCCTCCATCTGCACGCGCGGCTTCGCGTTCCACGCGACGCCCAGACCCGCGGCGCCCATCATCAGCAGGTCGTTGGCGCCGTCGCCCACGGCGACGACCTGCGACAGGTCGACGCCCTCCTTCCCGGCAATCTCAATCAGCAGATCGCGCTTGCGCTCCTTGCCGACGATGAGGCCCTTGACCTCGCCCGTCAGCCTGCCCGCGTCGTCGACGACGACCTCGTTGGCGTGCGCGTGGTCGATGCCGAGCTCGCCCGCGAGCCAGCTCGTGAGCGGCAGGAAGCCGCCCGAGAGCACGGCCGTCTTGACGCCGAGGCGCTTCAGGGCCTTGATCAGGCGCGGGACGCCCTTGGTGACGTCGAGCACGGGGCGGAGGTCCTCGAAGAGGGTCGCGGGCAGGCCCTTGAGCAGCTGGACGCGCTCGCGGAAGGCGGCGTCGAACTCGAGCTCGCCGAGCATGGCGCGGTGGGTGATGTCGGCGACGCGGGCGGCGAGGTCGGGCGGGTCCTTGATGGTGGCGGCGAGGAGGTCGATGACCTCCTGGGTGATTAAGGTGCTGTCCATGTCGAAGACGACGAGGCGCGGGTGGCGGCGCCAGAGGGTGTCGGGCTGCAGGGCGACGTCGACGCTCCACTCGCGCTCGAAGCGGTAGATGAGCTCGTGCTTGCGCAGGTCGGCCAGGCTGAGGTAGCTCTGGCAGGGGGCCGGGTCGAGGGTGAGCTCGACGACGCGGGGGCTCTCCTGGCTGTCGAGGCAGCGGTGGGAGGAGCTGTAGTCGGACTCGCCCGCGGGGAGGGGGAAGGTCGACATGAGGTGGAGGAAGGACGTGACGCACATGGGCGAGATGTAGGAGCCGTAGAGGTGGTCGAGCTTCTCGGCCTCGTGCGTCGGGGGCTCGAGCGGGAAGGACTCGGGGTTCTGCGTCGGCGCGAAGTTGGCCGGGAGCGACTCCTCGGACGAGGCGGCGGCCGGGACGGGCGCGGGCGCGGCGGCGGCAGTCGAGGCATTCTTGCCGTTCGGTTTATAGAACAGCGTCGCGATCAGGCGGGTCGCCCTCTTGCCGGCGGCGGGGGCGCAGTTGGGGTGCGAGTAGGTGTGGTTCAGGCCGCTGTCGACGATGGTCGGCGGGTGCTCCTCCGAGGGGACGCCATTGAAGGCGAGGTAGTTCTTGCCGTGCTTGGGGGGCGAGACGGAGGTGTTGCCAAGGTCCTCGACGACCGTGTCGATGCCGAAGCGGCTCTCCGGGTGCTGCGGGGGTCGGTACTGCTGGTGCTCGCGGAGGAAGGAGCTGCTCCTCATGGACGAGGTGAGCTGCGGACGGGGCGACGTCGTCGACTTGGCGGGGCTTGCGTCGGCCATGGCGGAGACGATGTTATCGCCTCTTTTTTTCCTTTCGGGTTGAGGCGGGGGAGAAGATGGAGGGGCTGAGGAGCTGGAAGCGACAGACGATACGATCAGACCGGACAGCGATAAGAAAGACTTATCGGCGATTCAGGTAGCGGGCGGGCGGGCAGCTGAAGCCTGAGGAGCGGGGAGGAGCGGGGAGGAGCGGCAGCAGGCGGAGGCGGAGGCGGCGAAGGAGCAAAAGAGACGAAGCTCACGGAGCGGCTGCGTCCTCGTGAAGGAAGGGAAAACCTTAGGGACTCGGCGAACCACCAGACTTCATGTTTCGAAGGTAAAACATGTTTGCGAGGGTTGGACGACGAGGCCCCCAAAAAGAGCCGACAAAGCGGCTGGCTGGCGCTGCTGGCGCGGCGCCGCGGCAGGCACTGTGAATCTGACTGTGCGCCCCGCCTCTCCGTCACTGGTCCGGAGCCGAGAATGGGCCCATGCTTCCCGCACCCGATGGCCTGGGCGGTGCCTCATTGGCTGGATTGAGAGATATCTCAGTCACGTGGGTTGAATTACCCCTCTAAAAAATTTGACGTGACCAGCTAACGCCAGGTACTTACCACCCTGGAAGGCGCCTACGTCACGTCGGGCACTTACCTCCGGGGGCTACCGCACGGAGCCCGGCATTGGACTCCAGCTTGACCTCGAACTTTCAGGTAAGCCCAGCAGGCTCTCGGTGAGCAAGTCTTTCAAAAGCAAGTTATCGAGAGAATACTGCCATCGAAACTCACTACCCTAGCTGGTTCGCCTTGGGATCTTGCGCAGGCAATTGCGAACCCACCAAGCTATTACTCTGTCTTTGAAGTTGGGCCCATGAGTCCTGGGTCTAATAGCCACAGGTTGACAGTTTGACTAGACGATTAAGACACATGGCGAACACGGTGCGATGGGCCATGGGACTGCTTGCTTCGGCCAATCTCCAATGCTCTTCCCCTTAACTAGCTCAGTTAGACGTCACCCCTGATGCCGATCGTTGCTTTCTCCAATCGGCTGAGTAAACAACGGGGCAACGGGATTAGGTCCCGAAGCTTGGGGCGAACTGTTTCTCAACTGTAAACCTTTGAAAATTGTAGAACTTCAACTCAGGGCGTCCACTCAACACAAGTGGCCCTTGTATTCATGTGTAACTTCGGTTTCACTCGCTCGTTGCTGCTATTATTCCTGATTCTGTTGAATACTCGCCCCCCTCCTTGCTGTATGACCTATCGATTATGACGAATGTCCAAGTCACTCTGATGTGTTGCCGAAGCTCCGAAGGTTACATCCCATTAGTAGTTCTGATCGATGGATGTGCCACACGGTCGAATGAGCTCAAATGGGTTATCATTCCTGGAGTTTCCGTATTCGATCAAAGTCGGATACCTTTGTTAGTAAAGTGGCTACGAATGGTAGGGCGGCGGCAGGCTATTTCAGGAGACAACAACAGTGTGGATCCAATTAATTGCGATGGTTCTACTTTCAAGACAAAGGAGCCCACGGCGATAGACGTCAGCAGACAGAAATGGGAATGCAAAAGGGAGGAAAACTTCGTAGGAAATGAAAAAACAGATAAATATAGAATATGTAAAAGAACAAAGAAGAGACTTTGTAGACAGAGTAGAACACCACTAACAGAAAAGGACTAGAAGAAACGTGACGCAACTGATCACAGCACGTCAGTGCGCAGGATTCAAGTCTGAGGAGAGAACATAACATTCATAGAGATCAAGGGCAGGAGTGTTCTTATATTGCGAACTCGAGTACCTAATATTCATCTAAAATGATCAAGGCTAGCTAGAGTTTGAGTCTACATAAAATCAAGTTAAATTCGACTTGATGTGAACTTCCCAAACTACTCCAAACCTGTCGCCCATAGCGGATTCAGGTAGGACTCCAGGATGTGCATTTAACGGCACAAAACCAGCTCAGCCCAGCATATCCTCTTATCTAGCTGTAGAGAGGCGCCGCATCGTCATTACAAGCCGGAGCAAGATAGTCGGTGGTACGCTGGAATATGATTGTGTGTTTACACTGGAATGCGTCATCAAGATTTGTACTCTGCTTTTCCCAATCCCATCTTCAAGGTTGATAGATCTTGCAATGGCAGTTCCACTAGGCATTGCGGGGGAACAATAATTGTTCCTTGCCATTGTTGCTGTACCTTGCCGCAGAGAACCGAGTCCGGAATTTCCGAAGTTTGGTGCGAGTCCGCACGCGGATCATTCGAACCAAAACACAACCATCGACACAAGTAGATTGTGTGCATGCGTGTGCTGAAGAAGAGAGGACCATGGCTTCACGCGGCACTTGGGAAGACATGATTTGCAGACACCCCTGATGCTGTACCGGGTGTTGCAACAAGCTGGGAGGCATCGCGATAGGGTGCTGCATCTGATGACGTGCGGCTCGTCGATGTGGCAAGATTTCTCAACATGAAGGACACCGAGGGAAAACAAGTTCCTCGCAGGGTAGTCTAATGCAGTGTTACTTGCACATCTTCATCCGCACTTTCCATGCAGATAGCATGGGCACGTGACTGATTGGGAATGTCCTAGGTATGCCGGCGCTTACATCACCAGGCGTGGTTGGTCAGCAGCATCGCCTCCTAACTCCCATCTGATGTAAGCCAGAACGACCGGGAAAACGAACGCCCTTCCATCCGTCCAAGGCCCGCCCCGTCTAACTGTTCGCCTAGTGGCAAGTGCGTAGAACCAAGCCACAGCATGGACTCGACCCATCGATTCATGTTGCCGTCATCCCGTTGCGTCGCCGCGGTAGCCGATGACAGATCAGACAGATCATGGCTGACAAAAAGGCTCCGCTGATAAAAGAGCCAGCTAACGAGGACGGAGACACGCGGGGATAACATGCATGATTCCAATGGCCGTTGGACGTCCAAACGCAGATGACTGATGCTGATGTGTCTTTGCTTGGAACTTGGAAGCAGAGGCTCCTCTTCTCGACAGCCGCGATCGGACTCTCGGACACTCCATGTCTTGGCCATCGTTGATGGAAATGATGCTGTGACCAGTTCACACTTCAGTGTTGTCACTACTCACCCTCCAAGTGATGGCTCAAATAACGGCCTGATGGAAGCCTTTCAGTGACTGGATTATCAAGCAAGGCCGTAACACCAACGCCTCCCGAGTCAGACTTCCCGGGCTGCAGAAAGGCGTTGAACCTTCTTTCGAGGTCTCAAGCGCCGTCTTGAAGCACCCTTTCAGGCCGGTCCGGTAGCGGTGAAGGCGTGCCCCCTCGGAGAATGTCGGCAAAACAAGACCCTCGGAAGCCGGGCGGTGATAGAAAAGATTCGAAACGAATATCACGTCGAAACCCAACTGTGGATATGACAGAAAAAGATTTCGCAAGGCAGGGCGGGCAGACCATGGATCAATGCCTGCCTTGGCCTTGGGTAGTAGAGGAGAGTCGTGTGTTGTCGGGTTGGCGGTATGGAGTCCTGAATTGGGGGTCGCGCATTCGCAAAGTCCGGCCCCGTTTTCCAAGCTTTGGGTCGCAAACGCCGGAGGTTGCCCACCGAGGGCCGGCGATCCACCGACTGCCGTGCCGCCCGAGAATTGTAAGCGTGGTGGAACGCCCACCGACTGCCGTACGACACGCACCAGGCCAAGCCGCCTAGTGGCCCGGGCGGAATCACGTCTTCTTGCATCATGATGGCGAATCCGCAATGGCGTCTTTCGTGATTTCGTTTCCCCGTTTTCGATTTTTGGCGTCGAGACGTTCGAGATCAACACCGAATTTTGTGGCCCTTTTTCACAGCTACAGACACGGGGATCCGGCCCCGATGTATATACGCTCAGAAACTGCGGCTTTTGCGGCTTCCCGGCTGCCGGGGACCGGCTTCCACGCAAGAGTTTTGTCAGGTAAATCTACTCCGGCACCCGGGGCGATGGCGCAATCGCGGGATGTCCACGGTACGGAGGGTCCCCCTGTAGCCCGTGGCCAATAAGCGATGTCCTCCCTCATCACGAAAGGTTTAGCGTCGATGTCGTGATTGCTCCCAGGCCACGCCTTCTCCATGACTGCAAAATCATCAGCACTTGTCGATGGAATGAGCTGCGATTGCGCAATACCTGGGCGCCTTTCTCCGGGCCTTTGCTTCGATCGGGCTTTTTCGTGTAAGAGAATGGGTAGGGCGATGGAAATCCAAATTAGTAATGTTGGTTGATGATGCCCCGTGCTTAGAATGGCACTCCCTCCCCCGCCTCCCGCCCCCTTCCCGCCGTGTAAGTGTCGGTCATAAAACAGAATCTTCCTGCCTTCCCTTCGTCCCGTCCTAAACTAGAACTCACTTACCCAGGCTTCATCTCTTGCGTCATTGGCTTTTTGGTCCAATTTTGCTTCTCTTTTGACAAGAGCATTCTTGCTGAGCGACATATACCCCGGGTTTTCAACACACCCTCGTGACTCTTACAACAAACCAACAAACTCCTCAACAGACCCCCTTGGGCTCTCACTACCATCACACCCGCCGCTTCTCATCTTCACTGAGGTCATCCATCCATCACCTCTCACAACCACCGCACAACCTTCAACATGTCTGCTGTCGAGGCCACCACCCGCACGTCGTCCGTGGCGTCGTCTCCCCGGCTCAGCGCCGCCGAGGCCGCGAAGCTGGAGCATACCGAGGTCGAGTCCGGGTACGGTTCGGCCACGGATGCTTCGTCGACGTCGTCGTCGATCCCGGCCCTGCCGCTCATCTCCCTCACCCAGCCCCACCTCAAGCACCTCAACGACCAGCTCGAGAACATGCACCCCATCGACATCCTCCGCTTCTCCAAGATCATGTTCCCCAACCTCTTCCAGTCGACGGCCTTCGGCCTCACGGGCCTCGTGACGCTCGACATGCTCTCCAAGATCCAGAAGGAGAATCCGTCGGCGGCCAACGTCGATCTCATCTTCCTCGACACCCTCTACCACTTCGGCGAGACCCACGCGCTCGTTGACCGCATCCAGGAGCGCTACCCCAACGTCAAGCTGCACATCTTCAAGCCCTACGGCGTCGAGACGACCGAGGAGTTCGAGGCCATGTACGGCGCCAAGCTGTACGAGACCGAGGCCGAGATGTACGACTGGATCGCCAAGGTCGAGCCCCTCCAGCGCGCCTACGCCGAGCTGGGCGTCGCCGCCGTTCTCACGGGCCGCCGCCGCTCCCAGGGCGGCGCCCGCGACAAGATGCCCGTCATCGAGGTCGACGACGAGCGCGGCGTCATCAAGATCAACCCCATGGCCTCCTGGTCCTTCAAGCAGGTCCAGGACTACATCAAGACCCACAACGTCCCCTACAACGACCTCCTCGACCGCGGGTACAAGTCTGTCGGCGACTGGCACTCCACCGTGCCCGTCAAGGAGGGCGAGGACGAGCGCGCCGGCCGCTGGAAGGGCCAGCAGAAGACCGAGTGCGGCATCCACAACAAGAAGTCGCGCTACGCGCAGTACCTCGAGGAGATGGACCGCAAGGCCGCCGAGGCCAAGAAGGCCGCTCCCGCGTCGTCGTCGGCCGAGGCCGTGATCGCGACCGCCGTCAAGGCGGAGAAGGAGGAGCAGGTCGTCGGCTCCATATGAGGTCGTCGTCGCCGAAGGGTGGCACCGCGTTGCTTTTTTTTTTTGTCTAATGAACTGTACATATGATGCATGACGGCTTCTGCATTCTGACGACGGCGTTTTTTCGGAGGGTAAAAATACACATACAGGACGGCACGGGACAGCATGCTGGCGTTCCGGATAGGTTACCTGGTCATAGACCATGAGAGTATCTCGAGCATTTCGAATACTGAGAAGATCCTACCACTCAAGATAGGATAATGAGAATAAAACAAGATAAAGATGAAAGTGAGCGTCTACATCTCTGTGAGTGTGAGTGAGGTCTGAGAATGTGTGGATGTGATGTGCTTGCGGCTCTGATCTTGTGTCCCGCTGGAGAACCCCGCACCTTGGGATCAAAAGTGGGAACCGGCTGACGACGGGTCGTAGGGCTGTAACAGGAATCGCGGGAGCGTTTGGTGTGCTCCTGATAGTGCGCTGACACATGCTCTCGAAAAGCTTATTTCGGCATCCGAGATAAGGATCAGATCTTGCCCGCGTGACCACCTTCCCCATTCTCGGGTGTCACCGAAAAAATGAGATGATGGAAGCTTGATTTGCTTTTCTCGGGGGCCGACTTCTTGCTATTTTGCTCTTGCTTGCTGTCTTCGATTTGGCTCTGAGCCTAAAACCAGGCTGGATGGAAGTCCTGGGTCGAGGAAAAGGCGGTGCGGCAGGACACGTGACGAGGTCTCCGGTAGCAAGGCCATGCGACTGCCAAAACAGAATCAAGGGGGGCCTAAGACAGATGGCTGGTTCAGTGCCGGTCTCGGGTTGAGATTCTCTTCTTCGAGTTTGGGCCTCTCCTCTTCCCTCACGAGTCCCAACCATCCTCTCTCCTGGCACGGTGGCTGCATACCCTGCCAGCCCGGACAGGGCTGTGGATGCGTCGAACGTGGTGTCGCTAACATTGATGAAGATGAACCAGACACTGTGAACTAGGTAAGTAAACAACTCTGCGTCACTTTTCCGGGATTATTCTCGGATAATTGGTACCGTTGCTGTCTTGCTGGCGGGACGGCTTACATCGTTGGGCTCCGGCTCCTGTCCCGCCATCTCGATCTGAACTGGCGGCTGGAAACTCAAAGTGGGCGCAAAGTGGGCGGAGAACCGGAGAAAGGACCTAAAAGTCATGAAAGGACATGAAAACGTGGAGCATTCATGGTGCTTGCATCCGGTTTCCAGATCCCTCACCATCCGACTCTATCACCGTCAAGATCAAAACTTGAAAAAAGTAGACCAAGAAATTCCACAACTCTTGGAAATGGACAGAAGTGATGTATCTTTCTCACCAAGTCCAATCGATTGCATCACTGATTCGATTCGACGCAATTCCACACGTGTCCGAGGGGATGCCCTCGAGTGGTTGCTGCCCAAGCAACCCGTGTAAGTCTGGCTCGCATTCCCCCGCCAAGGCAACCAACGTTCAACCTCAACCAGGAAAAAACACCACCAAAAGTCCAGACTTTCGCGATGCAATATAAAATTCCCTTGGCAACCCGGTCCAGCCGTCGGCTTCCAACCACCCGGGGCCCGCCGGACGAATCAAGGACGACAAACACCAGGCACTCACTCACCCACACACGGCTCATGACCAACAAACCCTTCGCAGCGAGTGGAAGGGAGTCAGACTAACATATTAAAGCCGCAATATACGCACCGCCAGATAGCCTGATTCCGCCGGGAAGTGGTCTGCTTCTCATCGGGCCCCCGTGGGGTGGCATCGGGGTAGATGGATAAGCTTGGTACCGGCTCGCAAGCCGACAGGGCACTGTGCGGTTTTGGAGAGGCGACACGGTGCAGGTACCTCACGCAATTTTTCTGCATGGAGGGGTCAACGGACGGCACAGCTCACTTACACGCAAAACCAAGGCAATCGCGCCAAAACACCCAACCTTCAGTGTTCCTTCTCAGCGCCCCGACGTACCCCAGACGGGACTTGATTCCTGCAAAACTCCCCGGAACCAGGCAGGCCTACGCATCTTTCCTCTCCACCGCCCGCCCCGCGTTCAAACCACAAGCAACCAGTCCCCCCACTCACCCACACCTTGTGAACGACAAGCACAATGGCGCCGCAAAGACACGACCAGCACCTCCCCTCCCCGCCCTCCAGCTTCGCATCCCGCAAGCTCAAGATCCTCTCGCAGCTCAGCGTGCCCGAGGCCGAGTACACCGACGCCTCGCCCAAGGGGTCCGTCGACGTCGGCATCCGCGAGCTCATCGACGAGCTGAACGCCGTGGAGGGGTATGTTACCACGAGCAGCTGCGCGGGGCGCGTGAGCGTGTTTCTCGAGGGGCGGAAGGCCTCTCCATCCTCTGACACTTCTTCTCAACCTCGGGAAGCTACTGCTGCTGGTGATGGTGACGGGGCTGCCCTCGCTACGATAGCCGGGCCCGGGGGAAAGGGAGGCGGCGGCACGTGGCTGTTCGTATCGCACGATCCCGTCCCGGAATCGCACGACGACGAAGAGGTGATACGCCATCTGGGCCTCGCTGGTGATGATGCTGCCCAGGAAAAGGGCGCCGGAGAGTCGGGTAGGGCTCAGCCTGGGCGGAGGAGGCGGCTTATACACTTCAAGTTCGAGCCCATGGTACGTAGCATCCCATCTCCCACCTCATCCTCATGCAGGACATGCAACCCACCCTACCTCGACCCATCCCTAATTCACCCCATGCCTCGCTCACATGACTAACACACCACCACAGATCCTCCACGTCCTAACAGCATCCCTCCCCCACGCCCAGCTCCTCCTCAAATGCGCCCTCGCAGCCGGCTTCCGCGAGTCCGGCGCCCTGAACCTCCTCCCCGCATCCTCTGACGACGCATCAGTGACACCCCTCGTGGGTGTCAGGACGATGGGCTTAGGGTTGGAGTCGCTGGTCGGCTACGTCCTCGACGACGACAACTCACCGCCGCACGTCACCGTCTCCGCGGCCTACCTGCGCGACCTGGTCCGCATCGCCAACGAGCGCTTCGGGGAGAACGCGGCCCGGATCGCGAGGTTCCGCTCCGCGCTGAGGGACGCTGTCGCGGGCCCGCCTGCGAGGGTGGGAGATGCTGGTGGGGAGTGGGAGGACGCTGCTGCCAGGAGGGAGCGGAAGAGGGCTGAGGGCCTGAGGAGGAGGGAGGAGGTTGCGGCTGCTAGGCAGAGGAGTCAGGCCCCGAAAGAGGGCGAGGGAGAGGTCGATGAATACAAACTCGAGCTGTGATGCGAAACCGACTTTGCTTCGCCGTCTATAACATTGTCTTGATCTTTTTTACTGCGCGTAAACACTGTTGTACATCTCAACCTCTCTTGCGTCGTTGCTTCCACTTCTACTAGTACCGACGCACCGTCTCTCCTCCCCCGTCCATCATAAAAGACTACCAAGACCATGAAACGAATATAACGATGGACGGGTAACCCCTCAGAGAAAGAAGACGGAGCTCTGGCCCCTCTCCAGCCTTTGATCTTCAACTCGTCTCTTGATCCTTTCGTTTGTGTGTATAACTCCCCCTCACGAGACGACCTTGTCAACCCACCCCTTCTCCAACCTCTTAACCTCCTCCTTGAAAGCCTCGACCTCCCTCCAGCAGTCCAGCGGCCGGCGGTCGTTCTCGCGCAGGCACCGCACGACCTCGGACCGGGCGGCCTCCACGGGGCCGGGCAGCTCGCGGATCGTCTTGCGCTCGGCGAGCCTGGCGCGGAGCGCCTCGACCTCCCTGGCCACGCTCTCGTGGCTCCTGCTCTTGTCGGAGGCGTCGGCGGGCTTGGAGGAGGAGTCCTCCGCGGCGATCTTCTCGTGCGCAACCCGCAGGGCCTCGGACTCCTTGGCCTGCAGGCGCCTCAGCTCCTCGGCGACGCGGGCCTGGACCTGCAGCTCCGTGAGCTGGGCGCGGGAGGCATCGGTCTGGTTTGGGTGACAACATGTTAGCTTGGTGAATGGCTTTTGAAGTATGTCATGGGTGGGGGTATCATGTTCGGAGGGGCGTGGCGCCGGGGCGGAGGGAGGCGTTGCGATTGCCGGTCCCGTATCGACGGGTGGGAAAATGAGGTATTTGGGTACGGTGAGATGGGGCGGGTTACCTCAGGACTGCTCTGAAGAGACTCGACGAGGTCGTGGGAGAGGCCGGCGGGTGAACGACTATTCAATGATATATCTGTTAGCTATACTGTCTTGCGAATGGCGGCGCCCGAAGGGGAGGACCGGGCCCTCCGTTCTGGGTTTTCTCTGCACTCACCTCGTCCACAGGTGTGGGGACGTGTTCGACGACGGCTTGGACTCGCTGGCACCCATGATTGCGGCCTCAATGGCTTGGGGTGGGAGGAGAGTGAGTGGTTTGGGGGTTGCTCTTTACGCGCTCGGTGGTGATATGGAATTTTCCGGGTCGCCTTACCGACGCCTGACGTTGAGCTTGCCCGCTGCGACGCTCCGATAGGCCGAAGGTGCACGTGACAGTCACTCCGTCATGGGTGGTCTTAGTCAGCACAAGTTGAATCTCTTATGTCATCATCTCCATGAGCCTAGGTCCGATGCATCCTCGAATGCCAGCCGCCGTCAGGGTGTCGGTGCCAGCTGTGGTGTTCTTCGCTCCACAACTTCCTTCCAGAAGCTCTCTTCGACGGGCTAGAGCAATCATCCTCAGACGGCTGCGGCTTGCCGCCCGCCCGCAATCCTCGTCAGTGAGGCCCCGCGCTCCCACTACCCGCGTCTCTTATTCCAGGCCCTTCATCACCCTCATCCTGTTTCAAGGACCGCGTACGATAGACGTCGGCGGAGCTGCGGTCTTTACATGAGGGCAAGGTGTGCGTGGCCACGGCATCACGGCAGACAGATTGACAGAGGGCAGATCTTCGGCACGGACGCCTTTATCTCGGGTCGGTGAGATCCACACAGAATTCAACCTCAGATGGCCCCCGAGATGTCGCTTGAGGGATTCCAAGGGCCAAGGCGCCACCCCCCGCCCCCAAGAGACTTCCCTCCAGGCTTTGGCACAGCTTCGAAGCGAGCTCACCGAGGGAGCCCTCCCAAGACCCAAGCAGGGAGGCGGTACGTGAGCGCGCCAAGACCATGAGCAGATTTGCCTCCTGGTTGAGAAACAAGATCGCGAAGCGACACGCCCCGGGGCCAGCCAGTCGCGAGACGGGGAGAGGCGGCAGAGAGATGAAGCGACTCGGCGGAGGACATTTGCGAAACCTCACGAACCATTCGCATCGTTCGGCTTCGTCTGCACGTGTCTCTGGGCCGGCCAGGCGGTGCTAATGCATGCCATGCACGCCTGCCTACGCTCACCTGAAGCGTACGGGGCCTGCAATATCGTTGAAACGACAGGTCGACAGACAAGCAAATGACTTCATGGGAGCGGCACACACCTCGCCCACCTTTGCCCGCTGTCTGTGATCCTCTTCCTGCCAGGCTGCTCCCGACCGCGGCGACAGGGGAGAAGCACCGAACTGAGCTGGGCTGGGCCGGGCTTCCCAGGCTTGTTAGCGAGCGGCTCGCCTCTCTGTCGAGTGCTACTGCGGCCACGCTGAGCGACCCAGCCAGGCGGTTGCGAGGTGAGGAGACGACCCAATGGCCCACGATATCGCCCTGTGGGAAAAAAGGCGAAAGAAACCCTTTTCGGAATCTGGCTCCGAGGGGAGCGGGCTGCCATGGCATGGTCGGATTGGCTCATTTGTTTGCGACGGCGCTTGACAGGGACTCCCCGCTGGGAGACCGCAGGGCCGGCCGGGGGTACGGCTACACCGTCACATCCCGCAATTTGTGTGCGGCTTGGGCCAGGAAGCACGAATTGAAGAAAATTCGCAGCATCCCCCCTCCTCCTATCTCTCGCTCCTCTGTTTGGACCGCCAGAAGGAGGTTCCTGAGTGAAGGATCAAGATGCGCAAATCCGTGGTAGGGACTCCCTTGTCGGCTGGCCGCTCCGCCTCTGTGGGGGTATTCCCTCACTAGTTGGACCTGCGCAAGGGCAAGGGACGCTTGTTATCAACGGCGTCGATTGGGTTCTAGTATAAACCAGACAGAGCTTTGACTTGGTTTGGCAGATCAATCATCAGATAGCAGACCACACAGACGCCGCGAGCTGCAGGTGTGGCAGGCACTGACGTCGCGATGAATTGGCTGTCGTTAGTGATTACAACGTAAATTTCGGGCAGGGGGCACGGATGGACGGGAGAGTGTGCGAGAGTTCGAACCAACAAGGAGCTGGGGTCCGAGACGGATTGCCAACGACATGATCTGTGGATTGTTCGATTCTGATCCCTCGGTGGCAGGGAAGGTCAGATGGGATTGCCCAACGCCCAGATGCGATGAATGCACGGCGCAGATTGGCACCGATGATGTGAGTGAGCGGCAGAATCCGAAGCGGTGTCGCCAGATGTCGTCAAATGAATGCCACGGGTCAATCGGCCGAGAGGAACGGCACGGCATTATGACTGAGACGTGGCGGGCGGGTTGGGCGACGGTGAAGAGGGGCGGTCGTTGATTCACATGCTTCCAGAGCACCGACGACAACTGGTGGACGACGGTGGGTTTCGTGTTCGAGATTTTTTACAATGTGATATTGCCCATCCACTGTTTCCACCGTAGTTGAGCCGCGTGAACCGAGCGTCCCACGGCGCCGTCAGTTGCCGTGCTCTCCATGGCGGGCTCAGGGCTGTAGATGCCGATGGATACGACGATATCTGCGCTTCTTATGGCCCCATATGCCCGAATACGTACTGCTGCGCGGGCGAACGCTGCGACGCACTACGCGAAATCGAGTGCAGCGGCGGCCGGTTGACGCGTTGCAACCGTATCCCACCGGGTCCGGACGATACGATCTCGGGGTGGGTTTACATTACAACTCGCCTCAGGGTCAACGGTGTCCTTGTGGCGCCCGAGAAGACGGCAGGCCGAATACAGCCTGGCGTCAGACACGGGACCCGGGAAACGGGAACAAAACATTAGATGATTAGAACCCCAATCTGGGTCCGTGTCTTTCTTCGTCTTGTCTGTAATGTCCAGTCTCTCGCTTCTGGACAGCTCTGGCCTGGCTGGACTGGTCGAAATCACGGTCATGGGGGCCAGAATAGGGACAATGAGTCTGAGAGAGGGCCGAGAGGGTCTATTGAATGACTGAGTGACAGCTGACAGCAAACAAGGGCATGGAGGAGGGGTGGTGCCCTGTCTCGGGTCGTCGACACCGCCTCGGAACCAATGGCTGTCATTCCATTTGGTTCATCCGAACATGCTCTGGGGAGGCTGGGAGGGGCGGTGGATGAGAGAAGCCTAGAAAGGCCCAGAAAATCAGCACTGAATGAAAAGGAAGGGGGAAAAAAGAAGGATTTGCTTGGTGACTCTTGGATGGTGGATTGGAGACGAGAGTTGTGCACCTTCTCCCATCCCACCTTCCTCCCATGACTGCTGCTGATGCAATGCCATGTGCAACGGGCAGTCATGCCGGGTTCAGGTTCAGGCCCACAGCGCTGTGGCGCAGGTACGCGATGTACCTACTCCTCTTGGCATCTTGACCTGCGGTTGGCACTGCGCGATTGGTCCAGGACGAACATCTGGGAAGGTGCCCCGGTCCCTGTTCGTCCGGTCTTTCCCCCTGTCATTTGCTGGCAATCGCCGAGTGGCCCCTCTACAAGGGACAACCCCAGTAGCTGCACCGCACCGCAGCAGAAACCACTGGATTTCAAGTGAGAAGTCGCCCGGTCAGCACGCCAGCTGGCAGCCAGCCAGCGCAAGGTCCAACGAACGAACGAGAGACGGACCTTGCTGGCCAGTCGAATCGCTCAGGGGCCAAGCAGCTGGCGAGCAACACGGTGCAGCCACGGAGGGGGGGAGAGCAAACACCGGGCCACTCAGACGGCGCGTTTGGCCCGTCAACACGGCCACTTGAGATCGGCCGCCAGCAAGCCACGGCCAATCGACGGCGTCGGGTGCCTGGTTCTCGCCAAGAGCGCCCGGAGTCGTGCGAAGGATTGCTTTTTTCTTTTCTTGGGGACTTCTTGTCCCTGCGCGCCGAGGAGGGCCCCAAGAAGGACGAGAAGCACCATCTTCAGTTGTGGACGGGGCGACGACGGCAGGCTCGGATGTCGGATCAGTGGGTGGGTGTATCCGTACTGGACAGCTACGTATGCTGAGGAATGAGGAATGGGGGGACCAGGGAGGCCGTCACGAAGTCGTCACCACGGCCTCTTCCGGACCGAGTGAGACGATAGTCCCTTGCGATGCGGCATTCCAGTCGTCCCAGGAGTTGAAGATTCGCAGAGGTTTAGAGTTTGCCCCGTGTCTCTTCCCTTCCCAAAGATCTGACGACAAGTTGTCCGATTTTTAAGGTAGTAATAGTCGGCAGAGGCGAGGGAAGCGAATGAAAATCACTGTAAATCAGCAAACCAAAGCCACACAGCAGGGGACACCCTCCTCTCGGTCAGCCGCAGCGAACGGTGGTAGCTTGGTAGAGTCGTAGGTGGCATCGGAGAGGGGGAGGATCTCAGTGATTGGCAACCAGGGACCGCAGCCCTCGCTGTGCCTGTCGACGGATCTTCATAGTAAAACCCATACAGGCAATAACGAGGATGTACGTACTCCCCCCGTCGAGTGTCTGTGCCACCCCTGCAATGTTCTCTCAGCGTGCTGCAAACCCCCTCACCGTGAGCCGTGTGTGTCGTCTTGAACAGAGTGCTTCCTTCATCCAAAGCAGAGGGAGGGAAGAGCAACGAAAGGGTTGTCGCCCAAGCGTTTGCTTGCTCCATATTGCATCTCCGCCAGGATCATCTGTTGGCTCCGACGAGCAGCAAAAAGACAGCGCGTGGGTCGATGGGTAAGGCGCAGTGAGTCCATTCTGGCACCCAGAGGAGCGGAATAGGGTTAGGTTGACGGCGAGATGGGCAGATGGGCTCGCAATATCCCTGGAAACCGCGCTCCTTTGGGCTATTTCGCATCTGTACGGTCCAGGTGAGAAGGTCAAGGGAGGGAAGCAATAGGCAGGTAGACACATATTTTATCATACAGCTGGAGGTACATACCTAGGCAGGTAGCCGCGCAAGGGAAAAGGGGTACATGGCTAGCGCCCCGCCTATGTACGGCAACGCAGGTACCTAAACTTGGCTGCCACGCCCTGCTAATGTAGGCCTTATCTCTCGTAACGACGACGGCCACAGTAGAGATGGAGGACTTCTGGCACGAGGGAAAAAAGGTCTTCTAGGGCGCGAGGGCGTCGACGGATACCTGCCGAGGCGGGCTGAGATGCTGGAGCCCACAAGTACCTGGCCAGCTGCGAATACACCTTCCCTGCCAGGCCAGGTACCTGCTGCTCTGCAAATGGGTACTCAGTATCCAGTCATTCCCGTCCGCCCTTGCACGCCACGCACCATCACCACCAGTCCGGGCCTCCGAAGAAAAGCCCAGTCCCAGCAGTACATGGCGGTGGACCCCTCGGTGGAAGGACTCAACGGGCCAAGGAGGACGAGAGGAACCTCTCGGTGGCGCTACCGTGGGTCGCCCCCCCCCCCCCCCGGCCTCCTCGCGGCGCGCAGATGCGTCTCTTAAAAGTACCTTAAACCTCGTCGCCCTCTCCACGCCCGGCCTGGCCCATCCAAACGTCTCTCTCTGTTTCTCTTTCTCCTCGTGGATCGTCACTGCTGACCTTCTCTGCTCTCCCTCCCTTTTGGCGAGATCGGACTTTTTAGAACTTGGACATCTTCGTTGTCTCTCATTCTTCCTTTTTTGATTCTCTGAAAAGAAGAGGCTGGACCGGTCTTATTGGTGTGGTTCTGGAGACACACCCCCTTTTTCCCCCCATTATTCAGCAAAAAAACCAAAGCAAAGAGCAAAAAGCAGGGACCATCAAGAAGCAGGAGGGAACCTTGGAAAGAAGAAATCAACACACGGACGGAAGAAGCAGCGGATTGATTGATTCAGTACACTGCCACTGTCATTGGCACTTGCACCGCACCAACAAACAACCACCTACCCACTGGACACACCCGACAGCCCAAAAAAAGACGGAAACAACGGCCGTAGCCCCCGATCCGAGGAACAACCTACGCCCCCTACCCCGACCACCCCCGACCTCACCCAGGAACTTACACACCTACCGCTACCGCTACCACGCCATCGCGCCTTCCTTTCACCTCATCCCTTCGGTTCGGCTTCGACCGCGCCTTCCTTCCTTTCCAGTCCAGTCCAGTCTGTGAGCAAGCGCCAAATTCCCGGTCGTTCTCGACCACGTCGAAGAAAGGCCAACACAACACGCTCCTTCCATTCTTTTTTGAATTTTTATTTCCACCCTCTCTTCGCGACTTCCTATTCTTCGCCCGGAAGCAATTCTTACCCCGTCAGCGGCGGTGCACACTCGTTTTTTTACCCACTTTCAAGACATCACCAAGCCACCAACGACGCCCCCAAAGCAACGCCCCCAAAAACGACCCAAAAGATCCAAGTCCCAACGGCTCAAACGGTTCTGTCTTGCTCGTGTCCATCTTCATTCGTCATCCAACAGACCTCTCTGTTGCTTTTTTATTCCCCAAGATCTCCAGCTCCCGAGAGAGAAGAGAGAAAGCGCTCCTCCCCCACACCAATCCATCGCACGAGGAATTTTCCAGGTTTTTGAGGATTCAGCGTATCCGAAAAGGAAAGCGGCACGAGACCTCGCGAAGGGACCCAGCCAAGAGACGCACAATATATTGACGTCGCTTCGTCTTCCCGTCCCTATACGTCAACTCGACAGCCACTCAGTCCATCCCGCCCTGGCCTTGCACGTTCCGACCTTTTCGAATTCCCGTCGAGCCGACTCCTGCTCGGTCAGATTCGGATCGTCCTAGCCTTGTTAGGATCGCCAACAGTCCCGCCGCCCTCGTCTCGTCTGCCTAGGCTTCGTCAAGTCGACAACAGTGATCAGCAACCATCCGACCACGTCGACCACCCGACCTGCAACTCGACCGACCTCTCGTCACTCGACTCACTCTTTCGTCACACAGCACTTCTCCCTCTCGCTCCGAGGTTGGCCGCATCCCTTTGTTGCCCACTCACACAGCGTCATCCCCGACACTGTGCCGGTACTTACGCACAAAGGCTCCATTGCTTCGGAACAGGCTCACTGTTTCCCGGCCGTCCCCTTGTCACCTGTTTGCATGACCACCGCACAATGACATTGTGACCCGACCTAAACTCCCAATAACAGTACGCCTCTTTCGCCTTTTTCGACACTGCCGGACCCTTACAGCAGAACTTTCCCGGAAACCCTGATTTCATCCCGAATCAAACCAGCCTAGACCCGGACCCGGACCACCTCTCACACGAGTCACCCGAGACCGCATTCAGTCCCGTTTTCTCACGATAAACAACAGAGATACCCATTTTCGCAACTCAGCAACACTCACTCGACTTTGAGAGTCGTATCAACAACAGCAAACGACAGAGAAACAGTCCCAATGGATTTCCACCGGCGCCGGATCGCCGGCCTCGTGGCGGACATGCTCCCCACAAAGGTCCTCGCCGAACGCGCTCATGCCGCCGACGGCGTTGGGGCGGCCACGGCCACCTCAACCATCTCTCCCTACCACTCCAACCTCGATGGTGTCAACCAGCCCGTCAACATGCTCTTCAAGGACACCCTCTGGGCTACCTTTGGCGGCATGGCTGTGTTCGTCCTCTTCATCACCATCAGCCGCATCCTCTGGGCCCAGCTTCGTCACGTCTCAGCCATGAGCGTCGAAGGTGAGAGACAGCACTACTGGAAGACTGCTCAGTGGAAGTGGATGCCTGGCTTGAAGAAGCACCTCATGTACGCCCCTCTCTGGAACAAGCGTCACAACAAGGAGATCAAGCTCTCGAACCTCGGCATCGGCACTCTGCCCTCGCGCATGCACACCTTCATCCTCGCCATCTACATCATCAGCAACATCGTCTACATGTTCTTCCTGAACTGGGCCAACCAGAACATCTACTCGTTCTGCGCCGAGCTCCGTGGCCGCTCCGGCACCCTCTCCGTCGTCAACATGGTGCCCCTCATCATCCTGGCCGGCCGCAACAACCCGCTGATCGGCATGCTGCACGTCAGCTTCGACACCTACAACCTGCTCCACCGCTGGGTTGGTCGCATGTCCGTCATCGAGGCCGTCATCCACACCATTGCTTGGATGATTGTTCAGGTTGCCGACAGTGGATGGGAGGGTGTCTGGCATAGGATGTCCAACGAGCTCTTCATCGGATCTGGCATGGCCGGCACTATCGCCCTTGTGGTTATCATGGTGCTCTCCTTCTCCCCCGTGCGCCACGCCTTCTACGAGATCTTCCTCAACGTCCACATCATCCTTGCCTTCTTCATCTTCCTGATGACCTACATCCACTGCGCCGTCGCCGGCCTGCCGGGTGGTCTGCCGCAGCTCCCCTGGATGATTGCCATCTTCATCCTCTGGTTCCTTGAGCGCATGGCCCGCATCGTCCGCATCGCCTACATGAACTGGTCCGACCGCGGCACCACCGATGCCATCGTGGAGGCCGTCCCTGGCGAGTGCACCCGCGTCACCATGAACCTCCCCCGCTACGTCGACGTCAAGCCTGGCACCCACTGCTACCTGCGCTTCAAGGACATCCGCCCCTGGGACTCCCACCCCTTCTCCGTCGCCTGGGTCGAGCACATCCCCGACCACCGCTCGCTGCCCCTGGACGAGGAGAAGACCAATCTCACCGCCATCGACAAGAAGAACACCACGACCTCCATCTCGTTCATCATCGGCGCCCACAAGGGCTTCACGCGGGACCTCTACAACGTCGCCCGCCAGAGCGGCGACCGCGCCATCCGCATGAAGGCTTGCCTTGAGGGCCCCTACGCCGGCCACCACTCGCTCGACTCGTACGGCCACGCGGTTCTCTTCGCTGGTGCCACCGGCATCACCCACCAGATCTCGTACCTGAAGCCTCTCATCGACGGCTACAACAACGGCAGCGTCGCCACGCGTCGCATCACTCTTGTCTGGATCGTTCGCGACTACGAGGCCCTCGAGTGGGTTCGCCCTTGGATGGACACTGTCCTCCGCCTGCCCAACCGCAAGGACATCCTCCGCATCCAGCTCTACATCACGCGCCCACAAAACTCCCAGCAGATCGTCTCTGCCTCAACAACAGTCCAGATGTTCCCTGGCCGCCCCAACATCAAGCTGCTTATGAAGCGCGAGGTGTCGGAGCAGCTTGGCGCCATGTGTGTGACGGTATGTGGACCGGGTGCTCTGGCTGACGATGTGCGCTCTGCAGTGAGAGACGTGCAGGATGATGGCACAGTGGTTGACTTTGTCGAGGAGAGTTTCACATGGTAAAGCACCTGTGGAAGCCAAACCGACAGAATCAGAAACGAATTGTCTTTGGGCGTCAACGGTACCAAGCGGTTTTTTTTTAAGGGAGGGAAAAGCGAGGTGTTGTCTTTTTTCCATCATCCTGGTCTATGTGGCTTTGACCGACATGGACGATGCATCTCACGGCCGATGCCTTTGTCAATAATGGGCTCGCTTCTCTTTCTCATGTTGTACATATTTCTCATACCAACGCTTTCTTGCATTGGGGGTGGACAGGGTGGACTTGGATGGGCTGCCTTTTGGGTCTGCTCGCCCCTTCGCTCTGGTCGCTTCCGCTTCTTTCTTCTCCCCTCCTTGGGGCCTTTTTGTCTAATTTTGTTGGACGTATATATCCTCCCCCACTACATCTCCCACTGCGAGACAAGGCAGGGGGTTGATGTACATGTTGTACATATCACCCATCACGAAGATAGAACATAGACGAGACGTCTAAATCGGATTTCAAGAAACTTGCT
>WIGN01000263.1:0-58462 GCA_014235955.1 Colletotrichum sojae | reverse complement strand
AGTCATGCCCGTGTATCAATTCTTCATGCCCGTGTATCAACTCCCATTTACAAGGCATGGCTATGTAGTTGAATACTATGTAATTAGAATAAACACCGCAGTTCCCGATCACGCCCCTGCACTCGTGACCGGAGGGGGTGGTCCTCCAGCCACCGGTCGTACGCTAAAGACGACAAGCACGTTGATCAAGGGGTCAGGGCTGCTGGTAAACGCGACCGAAGAGAATGTCGTACTCGCGGTTGACAAAGATAAGCTCGAGATTGGTGAAGACGGCAAGGAAGGCCCAGATGACACGCCGGTAGAGCTCAAAGAGATCGACGATGTTGACGTCAGGGTCGCCGGGGAGCTGGGCGACTGATTTGTTGTTGATTGACCTGTCGAAGTAGTTGACGTTGCAGGAGTCTGGAGAGTTGAAGTAGTGGAGATCAAAGATGTGGGACTGGTCAAAGATGTTGACGAGCCGAGAGTGGTCGAAGAGGTACTTGACGAATTCGTAAAAGTAAAGCTGCTGAAGGTGGTTGAAAAGCTCGTGTTACCCGTAGAGCTGGTAGGTTGCGAGGTTGATGAAAAGGTAGTCGAACCCGTTGTCGACGAACTTGAGGAGGTGGGAGATGATGTGCTTGAGCTCTGAGGACTAGCAGTCGAGGACGAGTCCGAGGTTGCAGCGGAGCTCGTAGGCTGGCTAGAGGAAGTCTGCAAAGTTGTCGAAGTTCCGGAAGTGGATGAACTGGTCGTTGTAGTTGTGCTGATGGTCTCCGTGCTGGTTAAAGAAGACGTCGAAGTGGTTGATGTGACACCCGTACTGGAGCTGCTCGACGTCGTTTCGGCGGTCGAGGTGCTCGTTGCAGACGGGGAGGTTGAAGACTCCGATGTTGAGGTAGTACCTGTGGACGTGCTCGACGTACCCGACGTGCTCGATGTGCTTGTCGTGCTTGGCATGACTGACGAGCTCGATGAGCTAGATGTGCTTAGCGTAGTAGACGTGCTCGGCGTCGTTAACGTGCTGGATGAGCTTGAAGTGCTCGACACGGTTGACGTCCCCGACGTACTCGATTCACTCGCCGAACTGGATGTGCTTGATGCGCTCGACGACTGGGAGCTCGACGTCGAGCTGGACGTCTGTGACGAGCTTGCCGTACTAGACGTCTCCGACGTGATTGATGTCGTCGGCACACTTGAAGTGCTGGACGAAGACGTTGAGCTCACGGCGGTGGACGAGCTCTCTTTACTTGGCGTACTGCTCGAAGTCTCCGACGAAGTCGTGGTCGTGGTCGTGAAGCTATCCGTGGAAGTAGCCGTGGCAGTGCTGGACGCGGTGGACGAGGTGGTGCTCGTCTCCTCATTACCCGGCACAGTGGTGCAGACGCCATAAATATTGTACACGTCGTTCCCGCCGACTCTTCCTCCGCAGGCGTATTCCTCGAAACCCCGGCAGGGCAGGTTGCAAGCGCTGAAGTCGGTGTCGGGCAGCGGCACGAGAATTGGCAGCATCTCATGCCCGGCCACGGCGAAGGAGCAGTAGCAATCCTCCCCGTGGCCGAGGGCCGCGAAGTGAGAGCCCTCTTCCGCGCAGCTCCCCTGGCAGTCTGCCGGGCTGACTCCATTCAAAACGCTGTAGAAGATGCTGCCAAACTCGTAGTCGGGGATGGCGGCGCAGTTCTTGAAGCGGAAAGGGAGAATGGAGTCTTGCTGGATCAGGGTGGAGTGCACCGCGGCCAGAAGGACGCACCCAGTGGTCCATAGCACGGGTTCGGAGGATCTCATTCTGGTCGCGGTTTTGGATGAGGGCGATTGCAACTCCGAATCTCAAGATGAAGACGGGCGAAAATTGGCAGAGTTCAGAATATCGATATCTGCCCCTGAATCCAAAGATACTATGTGGTGTTGTGATACACATTCCAGAGGAATAGAGATGGAATTTAAGAACCTTGGCTTTTTCCAAGACATGAGATCGGTGCATTGACCAGGGCTTTCAACGTCCAGACATGCAAGGGATGATCCGCTAAAGTCCTCACCGGGTGTGTCAACGAATATCTAGATCCATCCGGGCCCCAAATAGCACAGAGCCGATTGCCGACAGTCGGCTGTGAAAGCTCCCTAAGCCGCCTTGCGCCATCGCTTCTGTGTCTCAAGATCTATGGAGATCTCCATGAGTCCATCAACGCGTCGATTGGACTGTTGCTAACGTCGGTTATTGACGAAGAAGGTTTTTCCTAAAGAGATTTCGGCGCAATTGACTTGATCCTTATGAGGTTAACGAGGACAGGGATTTCAAACCCAAAGTTTCAGTCGTCCATCACCGTCGTCCGTCGCTGTCGACGCTGCGGTCTGTCATTGCTGCTGCTTGAAGAAGTACCTATCAAGCCTGGCAGGGTGTGGAAGAACAGTCCCCCACTAAGGGCGGTAAGCCCCTGGCGTCTTGACCCCGAGACAGAGGAATGAGATGACCATGGTTGAAGCTGGGGATAAATGAAGCACCTTACTAAGACAGGGTGCCTTAGTAATGCCGTGCAGATGACCCAGTCTTACTGAATTGGGAAACATCCGATCGTGGCCCTCAAACTCTATTAAATTTGACTATTCCCCTCGAAGGGCAGCGTCGTGGTCTGAGTCTTCGTTGAACTCGCACCAAACCTCGGTGCTGGACCATATTGCTGACCGCAATGGCTTCTCTCAACATATCGAATGCCGACATCCCGTCACTGACGGGAAAGACAGCCATAATCACAGGTAAGAAACAGGAAGTTCACCCCATCGTTATATCAACTCGCTAACAACATCTTCTCATGGCCCAGGAGGGTCTTCCGGTATCGGCTACGCAGCGGCCAAGATCCTAGCGAGAAAGGGCGCCTCAGTCCATCTCATCGACCTCAACCCGCCCGAGACGGAGGTGAAGGGCGTGCAGTTCCACCACTGCGACATCACGAACTGGGCCGAGCTGCGCAGCGTGTTCAACGCTGTCGGGTCGATCGACTTCGCCTTTGCCAACGCCGGCACATCAGAGGAGACGGACTACTTCGCCGACAAGCTCGACGACGACGGGCTGCTGGCGGAGCCCAGCTACCGCGTCCTCGACGTCAACCTCCGCGGCGTGCTGAACGTGGTGAAGCTATCACTGAGCTGCATGAGGGCTGACAAGACTCAGGGAAGCATTGTGATTACCACGAGCGCAACGGCGTATGCGCCTGAGCAGTCGCTGCCCGTGTACTCGAGCGGGAAACTAGCGGTTCGTTCTTATAAGAAACTCAATGAGGTTGACTGAACCGAGCTAATCATGAGACTTGCAGCTCGTCGGACTCATCCGCGCGCTGAGGTCTACGGTAATACGCGACGGCATCACCATCAACGGCGTCGCACCCGCGGCCACAATCACCAAGCTGCTCCCCGCGGACCTGGCGGCCCCGATCAAGGAACAGGGCCTGCCCGTCAGCAGCGCCGACTTCGTCGGACTGGCGCTCGTGTACTCCGCCGTGGCCAGGCAGAGCAGAGTAGTGCAGGGGTACGGCAAGGACAGGAAAGAGGACCTGTGGAAAGAGGGGCGGTGGAATGGCCGCATCATTCTGACCCTCGGGGAGTCGTACACGGAGTTGGAGGAGCCTATCGCGGACCTTTCCCCCTTCTGGATGGGTCGCGAGAACCATAGGTTGACGCATATGCAGCAGGCGGCGACTGATTTTCGCCCATCATTGTGAGGGAAGTAGAAAGTGGGGGAGCGCTGTTTCCTCGTGCTCCTTACTTGAATGTTGCGTTCGCCCCGTCACATAGAAGATATCCGGACATGGACTTGCATAATTACCAAATGCTACAGACTGGAAAGAAGACAGAGACTTATTCCCTTCACGTCAGTGTTGGTAGGCAAGGCAGGGCCTCTCGTCAGATGATCTGCCGGCCGTGATCGGCTCCCCCGCCCCGCAAGCGGGGTCCGGGCCGCCGTCTTGGCGATTCCGGCGATTACCGAATCCGGTAACTTTCCGAAACGCTGCGAAGACAACGCACAGCGCTCGGGACACTCACCGACAAATTTCTAGGGGCCATGCTGGCCAGCGAAGTACCAGAACGACTCATGTTTCAGCGGGGAAGCAGCTGTTTTCTTCACCTCCCAAGCCTCGTTTTGACCCTATAGCTCAAGTTCCGACCATCCTTGAGTGATCGTGTACCAAGTCACAATTGTCACGGCCATTAAATATGGGTTCATCAAACATCTTCGTCAGTTTCGGGGGCTGGCAGTACTGGCAAAATGATGCTCAACTCGCATCGGAGAGAATCAAGGACGTCGGCGGACAGCTGGGATGGCTCGCGCTCGCCGCAATCATCATGGCGGCGGTCTGCCTTCACATGACGTACAATTTGTACTTTCACCCTCTGGCAAACTTCCCAGGTCCTTTCTGGGCTCGCTCATCCCTCGTGAGAAATCTAAGCACTTCCCGACTCACCGCCCGGTCATCAGCTAACGCAACCATGAACAGCTCTGGCGGTTCTGGCACACAATGCGCGGCCGCTCCCACCGCGTAATCCAGACCACCCACGAAAAATACGGTCAGTATCCCCCATCATCATCATCGCATCCAACATCCAAATCCCGAACTTCAATAACGCGATCCCCAGGCCCAGTCTTCCGCGTCTCCCCAAACGAACTCTCCTTCGGCTCGCCAACCTCCTGGAAAGCCATCTACGGCTACCCGGCCCCGGGGAAGGAGCACCTCATCAAGGGCGAGTTCTACGACATCTTCGGCGCCTCGTACAAGACGGGCTGCATAGGCTCGGAGCGCGACCCGGCCGTCCACGCGCGCAAGAAGCGCAACTTGACGGCCGCCTTCTCCGCCCGGGCGCTGGCTGAGCAAGAGC
This sequence comes from Colletotrichum sojae, assembly GCA_014235955.1. Classification (NCBI taxonomy): domain Eukaryota; kingdom Fungi; phylum Ascomycota; class Sordariomycetes; order Glomerellales; family Glomerellaceae; genus Colletotrichum; species Colletotrichum sojae. The sequence goes on along the minus strand of WIGN01000263.1, from coordinate 53,617 downwards.
CCATCGTGCAAGCCTGTCTGGACCGCTTTGTCGATAAGCTTGGTCCACTGAGCCAGGCGAGCGGGGGCAAGGGTTTGGATGTTGTTCGGTGGATGGAGATGATTGCCTTTGACGTACTGGGGGAGATGGCTTTTGGAGAGGGCTTCAGCTGCGTCGAGAATGGTGAGGACCCCAAGCCCCTTCCTATCTCCAGGAGACTGATCCACATCTCTTTTGCTTCCTAGAGAAACACCACCCCTGGATGGACCTGATCCTCAAACACCTCTTCGAAGTCACAACGGTAGACAACCTCCGCCGCATCCGGGTCCTAGAAACCCTCGGCCGCTGGCTCCTCCCCTCGCTCACGTCCTCCGTGCGGGAGAAGCACTCAATGTACAGCCGCAAGAAAGTCCAGAAGCGCCTGGACGTGGAGGCCCCGCGGCAGGACTTCTTCACGCACATCGCGAAGAAGGTGCGCGCCGGGGAGGTCGAGCAGGAGGAGATGACGGCGCACGCGTCGACGCTGATGTAAGTCCTTCGCTGTCCTTATCAATGGCCTTTTAGACACGGTTGATAATGACCGTGAAATTAAAGCCTTGCTGGTGGAGAAACAACGGCGACGTGCCTGGCAGCAGCAGTGTACTACCTCCTCAAAACGCCTTCAGCACTGGAGAAACTCACCACGGAGATCCGGACGCGGTACAAGACCTACGATGAGATCGACGCCTCGTCGGCGATGCAGCTGCCCTACCTGCAGGCCGTGATCAACGAAGCCCTGCGGATCCACCCGCCTGGGTCCCAGGGATTCCCGCGGGTGTCGCCGGGCTGCGAAATCGACGGGCACTGGGTACCGAAAGGAGTACATTTGATGTCTGATGAGAGAAGAGCCGTTTTGCTAATGTGGATGCAGACGGAGGTTTATACTAGCGCATGGACGGTGACGCACGATCCCTGCAACTTCCACGAGCCCATATCCTTCATACCAGAGCGCTGGTTGGATCCCGGGAGCCGGGATGTCAAGGAGGCCAGTCAGCCCTTCTCTCTCGGTTATCGGGCCTGTATCGGTCGAAAGTGAGTCTTACTTCAGCTGGAGAAATGGAGAAATGCCATCCTACTTTGGAACACATGAAACTGACAGGATGGTTCAGCTTCGCGTACCTTGAAATGACTTCGTGTCTCTCCAAGATTCTCTTCAGATATGACATGAAGGCAGTCAACCCGGACCTCGACTGGGAAGGCGCCTCGCGCTGCTACGTCATGTGGTGGAAGGCGCCGGTCCCTGTCATCTTTGAGGATAGACTATTGGTATGAAACGATATCATGAATCACTTTGAGAGAATGAGAAGACATGACTTAGATCTCACTTCGCTTTAAAACGAATAAGATGAAGCTTCCAGGTCGTTCAATGTGATGGTGCTGTCATGTAAATGTTAATCAATTACAACGCTTGCTTCTCATATCTCTTTCTAAACATTAAAATCTAAGTATATGGCTCTTATGAAAGCTGATGATAGCACGATGATGCGTCAGCAACTTCAGTCGTACTCCCGCCGGGTCCAGCGAATGCGCGAAGGCTGCGGTGGGCGCGCAAACATGGACGTGTGGTCAGTCGGGGGCACGACGCCCTCCTTCCCGTCCATGGTGGAGAACTTGAAGTTGCGCACCATGGTGCCGATGATGACGCCGAGGTTCAGGTACGCAAACTTCTCGCCGATGCAGCGGTGGCGACCCGCGCCGAAGGGGATGTACGGGCTCCTCGTGCCCGAGGACACGGCGCCGTAGCCGTAGTCGACGATGTCGTCGGCGGCGGCCTCGGCGTGCTCGTCCCAGCGGTGCGGGTCCCAGGTCTTGGCGTTGCGGAAGAACTCGTCGCTCGTGGCGGTGACGCTCGGCGAGGAGAGGAGCACCTTGTCGGTGCCGATGATGTAGGGCGTGCCGGGGACGGAGAGCGGGTTCATGACCTTGCGCATGATGGAGTGGATGGAGCCGTGCAGGCGGAGCGTCTCCTTGACGACGTTGTGCAGGAGCGGGAGCTTGTCGAGGTCCGAGTACTGCAACGGCGGCAGTGGGCCCTTGAAGCCGTTGCCGATGTTCTTGACCTGCTCCTCGAAGAGCTCCTCGACGATGTTGGGGTGAGCGGCGAGACGAAGCATGATCCAGGCGCCAGCCGAGGAGGACGAATGCTGGCCGCCCATGAGTATCGTGATCATCATGTGGGCGATCTCTTTGTCGGGGACGGGTGTTCCGTTCTTGTAGGTCGAGTTCATGAGGTTCCAGATCATGTCGTGCTCGACGTCGGACTCGAGGTCGTGCTTGCGTCGCTCCTTGATGATGTCCATGTACACCTCTCGCATCTTGATGTGGGCGGCGTCTCGGCGGCGGTTTCGTGGAAGGGGTAGGCCGGGAAAGAGGAAGTTGATCGGGGCGAATCCCTATTTGGCAAAGAACCGTCAGCGAAGACTCTTGAGAATGTTGTGGACAGGAAGGGACTCACCATGTCGAGGTCGTGGTACAGCCTAGCAAAGTCGGCTGACAGTTTCTGCCTCACTTCTCTTCCCTGAAGCGACCGCGCAGCTGTAAACAGCGTAATCTCTGACATGGCGCCGGAGATGTCGACAACGCCAGAAGCGCCCTTCCATTCGGGCCCCGACTTGATGTAATCCAGAACCTCCTTCTCGATCAGGGGAACATGCGACTCGAGCGCCCTGTGAGTCAAGCCAAACTTGACAAACTTCTTCTGCTCCATGAGCTTCGAGTTGGGGCAGTCGTAGACGACATCGCTTCCAAAGACGGGGATCGTGAGCGGGCCGTAGATCTCCTCGGCGTTGATGTCCTGGAGCTTGCCGTTGAGAATGAAGTCGTTGCCCTCGATGCCCAAGTAGCAGGTGATTTTCCTGCCGAAGAGAGTGAAGGTGAAGATGTCACCGTACTAGTAGTTGAATCGTTAGCTGAGAGACAACTTCAGGTCCACGTCCCAGTCCGAAATACCTTTGCCCGGTACTTGTTGAAGAACCCTACGGGGTCCATGCCGTACGAGACGGCGCTTCCGATGTAGGGAATCCAGTGGAAGACGGCCGGCGGCTCGGTCTTGGGGCGGAAAAGAACCTGGCGGAAGGCATTGAGCAGGACGAAGGCGACGGCTCCGGCAAGGAGGTAGGTTGGCAGTCGAAGTATCGACGCCTGAGGCAGCTCAGCGAGTGACAGCATCGTGGCGGAAAGATGCTGCTGCTATTGCTCCTGTTGTGTGTCTGGAATTCACCAAAGCGGCTGAAAGACACCAGACGCGGCGCAGTGGAGGAAACGACATCCTTTTTGTTTTATGAGCAGAAGCAGCCGTCTTGGCAGAGACGGTGTGTTGATCGTATTCGTGCTACTTTCCTCGATGCGATCCGAACGATTATTCCAGACGGCCATTGCCGTTTTGGTGTTCTGACATCGTAAGGTGCTTATTTTACTGGCTGGCCGGCGTGTTCGTATTCGTGTTGGGTACGTACCTTTTGTCTCTTGACCCCCTTGTCCAGCTGTGCGATATCCACCACATCGCCGCCTCTGTTGCCGGATTGTGCAAGTCGAGGCTTAGGTTTGCACCTGTCACCGTGGGGAATGGGCAGAGAAATCGGACCCCGAGGGCGTATTGCTTTTTCCGCATTAGCAAACGTCCTGTTCAATTGGCGGGCGGCACCCAGACGGTTCGGTGTCGTTGGTGACCAGGGGGGTGTTAATCTCCCGATCAGGCCACTCTTGAAGAAGGCCACAATCCACAAACAGAGAGATTGGCGTCTGACCACCATCGGACCGTCGAGCTCTTCTTTCACCTCGAGTTTCCCCGGAATCAGGGTGGCATATGCGTAAGCCTCACAGCCCCCATCACCTAACTGGTTGGTGTCAGTCAGGGGAGCGGTTCCGAGTCGACAACTCGGGGTCCACAAGTTTCAGCTCTATCCGTGGATCGGGACGCATAGCAGTCTACGCGGGAGAGATTCCGGGGTCCCGAGGCGGTGAGGGTCGATGGTCAATGGTCAATGGTAAGCAACTGCTTGGATGGTAGTCTAGACACAATTCCTTTATCCTTAGCTAGGAGTGAAAGAAAGTAGGAGACTTGGCTAGCCCTCCATTTTTGGGTATACCTTAGTCAACTCAATCTGCAGCTTCTGAGACTCCTGAACCTAATTTGATGTTAATGAATCAGAAGAACGAAGGCATGGACGAATCCATGGAGTAATTGTGGGAGAGCTTCTGAGATCAATGTGTTCTTAAGGAAATATCACATGGGCCACGTTCAGAGTTGTGTTCGATCCCGTCCATGCATATCGTGTACCGATGCCGTAACCAGAAGGCAATGAGGTCACTATAAAACAGAGCGACAATCGACCTGGGGAACATAGTACAAGACGGATACCTTAAGGCCTCTCAGCTTTCTTTTCTTTTCTTTTTTTTCTTTTTTTGGGAATACAACTGCTGTGGTTGAAGAAGCCAAAGAGATGCCGACCCCGGCATTGGTCTGGTGGTCCTTAATTGGAATAAATGCTGTGGGCGATCACGTATTGATGTCCTCTCGTGAGATTGACGCCTCTTCACTTCTACGTATTTGCAGCTGACACCGAGGTAGGGAGGCAGAGAAGAAGTTTGTTTCGGTCTCTGTTGGATTACGCAGGGAAAAACACATAGCAATCGATTGCTGAACATAGAGGTCAAATCATGATGTTGAAGATGGATTGATTTGTAGCCCTCTCGAGGAGGTCCACGAGATGCCTATATGCCGGCGGAGCTAGGTCCGTGCCCCGCCACAGCCGTCAGCCACAGCCGTGGCTAACGCCAATATCGTTATTCCCACAGTCTCATTTCACGATAGCTGAATGAGAACTCTTAATGTATAATATCAACACGCTTTGAAACCACCACAAGTCAATAATCAACTAGAGGAGCAGTTGAGAGAGCTTCTCTCATTATACTTTAATACCAACTACATTGAATCTAGTAGGGCCACGAGAAGGACGTCGAGATGTTGACAGTCCACGGCTCCCCCTTCGTCAGCGAACCCACCCGACCAAGCAGATGCTCGGCGTGTCTAAGCGCAACAGCAGGGTTGTACTGCGGCACCATGTGCCCGCTCAGCTTCGCCGTCGAGTGCGTAAACCCGCGCTCCGTGTGCACCGACCCCTGCACGCTCGTGCCGGCCCAGCTGGGCACGTTGTCGTCGTTGATCTCCACGGCGGGGACGAGCAGCTCCTCTGACGGCGCGGTCTGAAACCCCTGCTTGCCGTTCCAGCTGACCCGCTGGATCCCGAGAGCTGTGACGTTGGGCTGAATGACGTAGTCCGCCAACCCCGATCCGATGTGGACGTTGTTCGTCCGCTCGACGAGCTTGCGGAACTTGGCCTCGTGCTCCGCGCCGTCGTACTTGTCGTCGTCGTCGACGAAGACCGGGCCGGAGCACTCGGCCCAGGCGGGGTGGTCGTCGGGGACGTGGATGAGCTTCCGGACCGCGGGGTCGTTGAAGTACAAGCCCGCGCCTTCGGGCGTGTACATGACGGAGGGGAAGCCCAGGACGTCCCAGAGCACGGGGCACATGTCGAGGATGTGGTAGCCGTTGAAACAGGGGTTGATGACGTTGATGGCATTGTCGAAGCGGTTGACGATGTCGTGGTCCGGGTCCCAATCGACGTTGGGCCAGGGCGTCGGCGGAGGCGGGTAGGCGAGGTGCTTGTTCAGGTACTCGTCGAGCCCAAGCTTTTGGTTGTCCTCGTCCATACCCTTCTTGACGTCGCTGGGGAGCGCAAAGACGTTCTCCCAGTAGCGGTGGAAGGCGGGGAGGGCCGCGTGGTCGAATCCCAGGTCGTCCGAGTAGGGCATGACCGGGTCGTAGTAGAGCGCGCCCTTCACGTCGAAGTAGGTCGTGTCGTTCTTGTCCAGCATCGCGGCGCCAACGTAGGGGACGTAGATGCCCGCGTAGCTCTCTCCGGCGATGTAGATCTTCTTGTGCTGCAGGTCAAAGGTCTTGACGAAGTTCTGCCAGAAGCTGAGGAACTGGTCCGCGGTCTCGGCGTTGTTCGTCGCCGTGACGTTTCCGCTGGTGAAGCCGGTGCCGATCGGATACTCGACCCTTTGTCATTGTCAGCAAGCTTGGGAGTCTTTACCATGACGGAAAGGGCATCTAACCAGATGACGTTGGCAAGCTTGTGCCAGGAGAAAGCATTAGGAACGGGCTTGTAAGTTCCGTACTGCCAAGTGAACGGGCCGTTCTCTTGCAGGAATCCTTCGGAGTTGTCAGCAAGGTTTCCTATCGCAACATCCCACTTGACATACCCTCGAGTGACGAGCATCCAGGGCCACCATTGAACCAAATGATGACGTCGTCCTTCCCTGCCGGGTTCACAGTGGGAAAGAACCAAAAGAAGTTCTTCTGCTGCTCGTCCGCGGGCTTGGTCGTATCAACGGAAATCAGGCCAGCATAACTCTCGCCGACGTTGAAATCGACATGAGGAATCTGGCTTCCATCGACATAGAAAGCTGCGCCACGAAAATCCGATGTGAGAAAAGCCAAGAGCCTGCGTTGTCTGGAATGGTCCATACTTACAGCTGGTCTTGTTGGTATAGTACTGCAGCGCAGCACGTCGCGTCTGCTGTCTCGGAACCTTCACCTCGTGTCCGACGCGCGGGCGACGGTTGACGGGCTGAGACCGGTGCGGGCTGTGAGGAACCCAGGCAGAGATCAGCGGCAGGACCGCAACGATGGCGGCGACGACGTCGGAGGACCGCATACTTGCAGCTAGGGTCGAGATGACGTATTAACACAGCACGAGAGCCTCAAGGGATCGAGAGTCTGCCAAGAAAGAGCTAAGAGAAGGCCAAGAAAATTGCTGCAGACATTGGATGATAAATATGGCCGGAGGGCGTCCCCGTCTGTGACGAAATCGCTGTTGGTCAGGAAATGACGCGACTGAGAAGACTGGGGGCGGTGGACGTGGGCTAACCGCAGGAGGCATGTCGGTCTACGCCAGATATTGTCTCGTTATGACGAGTATATTAAAAGTCGTATCGTCGTCTGCCTTCGAGGCACCGTATATGGTGGCCTCCGACCCCCTACTCAATGTCGGTTAACCCTTCCTGGAAAGCATCTCCACTGCAGTAGTACACACGTAGATGCACTGAAAAGAGCTTTCTCACAAGGGGATGAAATCCATCCGGAAAGAGTTAGCTGACGGCGCATAGGGGGCCGGGAGTCATCGTATAGGGCCCATTTTCACTTGAACAAGCTCTGCTCCATTCGGGATTCACGAAAGAGGAAGGTCGATAGCATCAGCTGGGCTCTTTTCGACGGCGGAAGGGCGATAAGGGGGTCGGAGTGCCGAAATTGCGGCCTTTATTTTCAGTGGGCAACAACTCGGCGACAAATCACGGCCGTCCTGTTCAATCTGTTCAGGGGTCACTAAAAGCTTGTTTCCCCGCAGGGGTCATGGCTCTGCTTCCTTGCCGGCCTGAGCTGGGGGGAATTGAGATCGGCCCTGGTTCAAACCGAGGAATATCTGTTGGGTTAGCTCACAGATGGAGCAGCAGGCACGATAACACGCCAAGATAGAGGAAAAGAAAAGAAACACAGAATCATGTTTTGGACTGAGAAGTTCGAGTTTGATATTCAGTTGACAGCCAAAATTCCGACCGACTAGTGCCGGGAATTACTACCATCATCCATGCTTCCTCGTCGAAACCTCATCTAAACATCTTGCCTCCTATCGACTACGTACATGATAACAACAAAAACAGCATGACGCCGTGCGAAAAGGACAGTGTGATCAGAACCTCAAACTGAAAACAATGACATTCGAGCGATGACAAAATAGGCATGATGTGACACTGCAAAAGGGGAACCACGATTACAGCGGTGTTAATCGCGACTATGGAAGACCTTCTGGCCACATATGATCGCGAAAGAACGCCTGTCTCAGTTTTGACCTCGGCGTGCGATCTGACCAGCGACATGACCATATATCATCTCGGGAGCTAACTGGTGCTGGCACATAGTTGTCAATCAACTCTTCCTGTCGCTCCATCTCAGTCAGCCGCAACATTCGGGCCCAGGGCGAATCCCGCCCGAGCTCAAATGCCAGGTATAGTGGATACTGTCCAGTTGATCCCAATTCTTCTCTCCCCGAATGGTCTGCAGCGACGCAGTGGCTGTGAGTCCGTTTTCATCCCTCTGGAACAAGAACTCTGGGGAATGCACGCTAAACGAATCATTCTCGTGTTTGCAAACGAGCCGGTGGATCGTTATGTCGCCCGCATCGCCGTGCAGAGTACCAACTTGGGAACCACCGATGTCCAACTTCCCGTCTTGGCCAAAATGATCGATGGTTCTCTTGGGTAGGAATTCTAGATTCGTTCGCATCCGCTTGCAGGGCCACTGCGGTGGCTGGTGTGCTGAGGCCGAAAGCACAACTGGATCTCCAAGAGCTTCTAATAGTGATTGAGCCGGTTCTCGAAAAGTGACATCCGGCCTCGAGCATTGTCGGTGATAGCCCCAGATCGGATTGACGGCAACAACTTTTCGGGAAGCGAGTTCAATCCAGGCGTAGTTCTTGTGAGAGACCAGCCCAGAGACCCATTCGACGAAGACTAACCGGCTGGGCATCACCGACTCAAGACGGTTGCATGGCTGTCGGTCTTCTACGCCTTCGAGGATAGGTTGATTTCGATATGTGGCTTGGATGTGGAGCTCAAACGTAGGAATCGCTTTTCGGAGGCGAAATAGCTCACATGCGTCGTACTGGAAGGGTGTCCAAGACGGGCCGCGTGGCACAGGTTTCGAGAATGACCAGATACCACTGGGCTTCCATTGAAACATACTGTCGGAATATGGCGGTAGGGGATTAGCCCGTACCGCCTATTGGCTCGCTCAACGGGCCAACCACAAGGCGCAGTCCGGAACCAAGGCTCCGGGCTCCCGGGGCCCATCCGGCCAAGGGACCACTTAGCCCACCGCGCGGAGCCAGGTCCGAATAGCCTCCTTAGACACTTTTTACTATTGAATTGAAGTGCCCCCCGTTAGGCTGGTTACCGCCCCCAATTACGCTGCATGCAGCAATTATCCCTTTGGTGAGAAGAAACCAACACATACCCAGCAAGATGCAATTCATCTCGTCGGCCAAATTCAACAGGGACACTATGGTGTCAAAGTCGTCAGGCACTAATGAACGAGGCGACAGTGGACCATTGGGTTTTAGTGACTCGCAGGCCACGTCGACGAGCTGCTCGATTTCCACTGGAGTGTTGGATCGTTCGTGGATCTGACGGAGTTGGAGGACCGTCAGTGCTTCGGGGAGTAAGTGAAGGCCAATGTGCGTGTCGAAAATTTCGGATCTGCACACGAGAAAGTGGGAGAAGTTGACGGTGGACGCCGATATCCAGGACTTGACGTCGGTTGGTGACTCCAAGTTGCTTACAAAAAGCTCGTGCACCTCCGGAGGGACTCGGCTCAGGGCTGACATCTTCTGACTCCCAGTTTCGTCCATCTTCAACATACTGGTAGCCACGCGTGTTTGATGTTTCTTCTATGTCTCCAGTCGAGTAGAATCTGTGCTTTCCGGGATGATTCGTATGTCGGATGTGTTGATGTGAAGAGACGAGGTGGCATCTGTGAATTTTCCGCTGACGCAGCTGCTTTGTTTTCTTCTTGGAATGCGTTAAAATTTCTTAAGGCAAACAGCTAGCTCTTTGTGAGAGCGAAAGACCACGGAAAAAGAACCTAGAGAGAAAACTCTGTTGCACTCATGACTTCGTGGTTACTTTTGTCCTAGAAAGATTTGCTTTCCTCGAAACTTTAGATAAGACTCAGCCTCCAAACAAGCCAATAGTCAAACGTTGACAGACACACGACTCGCCATACGCAGCTGGCTATTCTTAAGGGTTTTCTGACCCTTTGGTAGCCTTGTTTCGGTTGCCTGCCTATCTGCGTTGATGGCGGAGATAGATAGTAGTTTTATCAAGGTGGCTACATAAGCTGACAGCGTTAAGGCACATCACGGGAAAGGTTCCGGTCCACTGCCATGCCACCCTACAAAAACCCCTTTCCCTCTAATCCGACTTATTCTCTCTTTCTCTCTCTCTCTCTCTCTCTCTCTCTCTCTCCTCATAGACTCAACTTAAACTAACGGTCGCTTCTATTCGACTCGGGTCGGTCTTCCCATCTCGCGGAGAGGCACTATAAGGAGCGTTTACAGCTTCTGTGACATACCGCCCAGAGTTGTTACTCATCGTTCTCTGGAGACTGGAGAAGCCGTCGTTGTCCGTCGTCGCTGTCCGTCGTTTCTTTCTGTTTCAGAATCCCTCGAAAGAATGTCGCCGTTAAATATTTGCTTCCCTACAACCAGTCCTCCGGTTATTCGCCCTGGAACTATTGTCATTGCCGCAACGGCCCCAAGCATCACACAGGGTCATCCTGTCCACGATGGGTGGTTTCTTTCTGACTTCTATGCTTTTAATTACCTCCTGAAGGGCGTGGGAGGCAAGCAGATGTGGCTCACTACCCACAGTAAGTTCATAAGGATGTATTAGTCTGCGGTTCAAATACTGACGTATTTTCTACAGGACCCTCTGAAGCTGGTTCAGTGCGCCCCTCCTCACACCGATCGTTGGCTCCATGGCACTAGAGACCGAAAAGTCGTCCTGAGCAAAGAGCTTCTGGAAGCTAACGAGCATACGCCCGTTACAGTCGTGCCTTCTTCTCAGATGATCGATCGGTTCCTCCAGGAAGTTGAGGCTGCATCCAAGCAAGCGGTAGAGAACGGCGTGCCCCTCCTCGTCTTATTGTTCTGCCACGCAATAGGCAACTGGGACTTTCTTCTGGGCGGCAGCGACAAACGCAAGCGCCTTTCTGTCGTCCGTCTTCATGGGGTTATTGCAAACAACTGCGACGCGAATCTCTACTCGACTGCTTCTTACTCCCGCGGTTGGATTGTCAGAAATGTGTCTAAGCCAGAGCGTTGGCCCTGTCCAATGGGCCCAAGGTCGGCCGCGGATCAAGAGGCGAGATCCAGTTTATGGCAACGATCGCCCTCCGTTGGTCGCGTTTGCGGGTCGATCTTCGCGTCCAACGTTACCGACGTGTTCATGTCGTCCACGCGCCCCCTCCTCGACGATGGTGATGGCGAATTGCACGTCGACACGGAGGACGAAGAGCAAGCGGCAGCATATTTTGCCTTCTGCCATGCAGTTTTCGATGTTTGCTCGAGCCGAATCACCGGATTCACGTTCAGTCCCGAGGACGATCAGTGGGATTGTGTTTGGGCTGAACGGACTGGTGTTACCCTCGGATACTTCAAGGAACGCTGGGATGCAGTGATGCACTACCTACATGCAACGACGCCGGCGAAACTTCCGTGGCTCGCCAACAGCAATCGTCCGACCCTGATCCCGAGTTGGATCTGATCCTCACTCAGCCCGACAATCATATCGCGGCGATGGCACAGACATTCCTCTTAACGTGCCCTAGTAGCTGGAGCAGTGGCTTTGGCACACTTTCCGGCGGCTGTCTTCGATCTTTCATCGACAAACAGGACCCTCCCGATTTAGGCGTTGATGTTGCTGAGATGATGGCTTTCAGATGGTACGCCAGCTTTACTGCCGATTACATGGTTGCCATGTTCGAGCTAAAGGCACCCAACGGCCAAACGTGCCTCATGTGGGACAGGCTCGCGTGGTTTTTCAGCAATGCGCGGAAATCCATCCCACAATACCGGGAGATTTACAACGAGGTCTGGAGCGCTCTGCGCAACGGAGACGTGGACCTTCTGCCGTCTGACATTCAAGGACCCCCATTCATCCAATTTAAGGAATACCTGACCACTGCTATAGCAGCGTCGGATCTTGGAAGGGATGGGGCTATGGAGGTGGCAGCACGGATGGTCCAGTTCATGAATACTATTAGGGATTTTACGAAAGAGCGGAATCTGGCCGCGGCGATGCGCAGCGAATCGGTTATAAATACGGGCCGCGAGATGTTCAAGGCGCTCGGAAGAAAGTTCCGTCTCCCTTGAGGGTATCCCGAGTATTCCTGTAGGAATCAGCTGGGCGGGAGGGTGGACGCCGGCGCTCAGAGATAGGCACTGCTGTTTCTTTAAATAAAGCCCGCCCACCCATACTCTTTTAGGAGAGAGGAGTGACGACGGCGGAGATGGACAATAACGGAGAAGACAGACGATAGCCGAAGAGACGGATACTGTTGTGTCTGTTTGAAGAATAACTATACTGGCTCCAGATCACTGTAACTAATTCAACCAACAAACTAGTTAGTTATGGGTTCTTAAAAGTTAAAATAGATAACTGCGACTCTATACCCAATGGAAAGAGGAATTGGAGACTGAACGGACAGACTCTAGGTATCTACAGTAGATAACAAAATCGGACCGCATCCCTCTGCGTTTTCTAGTCTTTTAGTACGGAAAGACAACCATTGACAATTTTCTTAGCGCTGTTACCGAACACAAGCGCTGTTTGGTTGCCCGGATCAGATGACCTAGAGAGGAAGCCTTTCATATACATGCTGAACCACGGTATGAGCACAGTTATGAGATGGACCAGACTTGAAACCTTCATCAGGCCCTACATCTGCGCGCAACTCAACGAAGAGACTCACATTGTCGTTCCCGCTGGGGCTGTTCCTTATGTCCTTAACAACTGGATGCTGTGTGTTGTTCAATCCTGTTCAACTAGGCCCTTGTGTGCATAACTTTCTGGCATCGTATCAAATTGCATGATCTGCCCATAGTCAGAACACGACACGTTGACGGCGAAAGACGTTGGATGACAATGGGCATTACTGGACGTGGCGCCACAGTTGCTCAGCTTGGCGGGGAGGGGTAATATGCATTGGTTCAACATCATTTTATCTCATGCCAATCACAACCTTCTCTGTTGTCCTATACGACGGCTACGGGTCCCAAATCGAGCAGGCTAATCAATCGAGCAGGTACCCTGCACCAGGGATGGAAGCGCCCATCCGTCAGCGAATCCCACGGGCATCAACCGACGCAGCTGTTGGTTGTTGCTGCATGACCGGACTCCGAGCCGCCAACCAAGAGTCCAAGGCCATGAGGCACAGCTTGACAGGGTGTCATAAACCCGGAAACCCCGCCCTTCCCTCGGAAAAAAACATGTTACATCTATTTCTTTGGCTTCATTCTCGACACCTCGAGCCTGAAACCAATCCAGAGACTAAACAACGACCACAAGACACAATGGCAAATACGTCGACTACTCAAGCCTCCACCCCACCAGCGTCTCCTCCTAGCACAAACGCCGCGGCAACTCCAACGAGTCCTGCCACGGCTCTCCTGACGGAGACACGAGAACCTCAGCAACTGGAAGCCGATCATGGAGCATATGTCAGTCCCTATTGACATTTCCCGCAATGTCCATTTCATTAACATTAGTGCACACAGGAAACCAAAGATGGTGCCTCCATCGACGAGCGGCTGTACGGCTTTCCCGACGTTCACCTTCCTAGTGCAAGAGATCACGGCTCACTATAACTAGGTCGAACTACTCTGCATCAGTCACTTCGAGTGTGGTTGACTATCCAGTCGAGTACGGACGTCGCTACCATGCGTACCGCCCGGGATGTGAGTGTCGTTCCTCCGACTCCTGTTCCTTCGATTGACATCGTTTCGCAGCCTACAAGTTTCCGAACGATGAAGTAAGAGCCTTTTGACTCAAATCCCCCGAGCCGCTAGGTAGTAATTCATCGTTGCGTTTGCTTACTGGACGAGGGAAGTTCGAGATGGACCGCCTTGATCTGGCCCATGCTATGATGGTCAAGGCTATCGGCAGCAAACTCTACCTGGCGCCCCTCGAAAAGGAGAAGGTCCGTGACATTCTCGACATCGGGACCGGCACCGGAATATGTACGAAGTCTCCTGAAACGTGTCGATCTGTTTGACACGGATGTTGACCGTATTGTCTGAATCTAGGGGCCGTTGAGATGGGCGACATATTCCACAACGCAGAGGTCAGCCCAACGCGAAACCCACTGAAATCTTCTTTCTGACTAGTTCTGACATTCCAAAAAAGATCATCGGGAACGACTTGAGTGCCATTCAGCCCGAATGGTAAGTTCAAGTTTCCTAAACTTCAAGACGTCAAAAAAAGATCAAGCTGATTCGAGGATTTGCTGCCCAGGACTCCGCCCAACGTCAAAGTTCGAGATCGACGACGTCGAGAGCCCTTGGATGGACAAGAAGTACGACTACATCATGTGCCGCTACATGGCTGCCTCCATCAAAGACTGGCCCAAGCTGGTGAAAAACATCTTCGAGTAGGTCCTCTCTGCTACGCGTCGATTCACTTCCCCTTTATCTCCAGAAACGGGTTGGTTTTGGTACACCTAGTTCAAGACCTAATATGGGAGCCAGCCATCTTAACCCCGGCGGCTGGGCCGAATTTCAAGAAATGAACAGCGAATACTACTCCGACGACGGCACCTACACATCTTCCCACGCCACGTACAAATGGAACCAGACCTTCGTCAACGCGTGTAGCGCCATGGGCCGGGACGCCTGTCCAGCCCCCAAGATCCGGACCTGGGTCCATGACACCGGATTTGAAAACATCACGGCCAAGCGGATCAAATCCCCGCTTGGCCCGTGGCCTAAAGATCCTTTTTTCAAGGACCTGGGCATGATAAATTTGTGCCTGACGTTAGACGGGCTCGAGGCTTTTTCGCTGAAGCTCTTCTGCGACGTTCTGGGGAGGGAGAAGGACGAAGTTCTGGTTGAGCTTGCTGAGGTGAGGAGCGAGTTAAAGAGGGGGGAGTTTCATGCTTCGTTCGACCTGTGAGTTGCCACTTCCAACCATTTTGCACGGCTGATTACTGACATTGGCCCAGGCACGTTGTTTACGGACAGAAGCCTCTAGATAGTAAATCGGACGAGTAACCTGGCCAGGCTGAGGACGCAGCTGGGAGGAACGTCAGGTCACATAGATTTTGTGACAGCAGCTACTCGGTAATAGTTTCCTAGTAGCTAGCTGTCTCTTACACGGGCTCGCAAGCATCCATCCGGCTCTTTGACACTCTTCCGTTCCTTTCACCATCACGTGTCCCAGTTTCTCCTTGTGTCCAAATTTCTCGACATTACAGTATCCATCTCCCTCAGTACGCCGGCGGCGATATCCACCTCTTCAGCATATTCCTCACGCGATGCTGGTCGTTGTTCGAGCCAGTGCTGCTGGAACTCTCCCGTCGCTTGACCACGTTGGTAAGCTCCGAGCCGCTCGACGGAGTCCGCGTCGGCATCATTCTGTTCTTGTAGCCTGTGAAATACCTATTAGCCATCACTACCCCCGTGGAAAAAGTAGAGGCACTCCTCACAGGTCGTGTCATATCTCTTGGGGTCCTCAATCACCGCGAAGAACTTGGCCTTGGCCTTCTCACTTGCGGATGGCGCCATGATCTTGCAATATCAAACCTAGAACGTCGATAGAAGTTGTAGTACTGGTAGCTGCAAGATGATACTTGATGATGTTATCGATGGATGTCTTTTAGACGCAGTCACTCAACGATGAGAGCTCTCCGGTGAGGGAGGAAGAGGGGTCGGTAGCATTCTTATATACTCAAACCCTCGTGATCCCCCCTCCTCCCCCCGCCCATAAACCTGCCATTAACACCAGCAAAAGCCTCCGACGGCTCCCATTCGTTCGTCCCAAGTCGAGAAGCGTTTCACAAGAGCCCATTAGGATTCCGCGGGGGTGACATTTCGCAGAGAGTGAGGGGTAAAGGAGCACATACTCACACCACCATGTCCTCTTCGCCCATCTCTCAAGACCTCTCGACGACTCCAACGTCGCACGGCAGGCCGGCAGATCCGTTGTAGAGGAAACCTTGCTGGACAACCGCTTTCGGACATCCGGTTAGACTCCCCCTCCCCTCATCACCCCCTAAAAATAACAACTGCTACCCTGCGCTCGCTCACGTGCCGGGCCAGCCATTGTTTGAAGTCGAACATGAACCTTGCAAACTCTAGTCTTGGAGCTGCTTAATAATAAGTCCGTACAATTTCGCACTTCGGACCGCGAAGGTGCGACTTTTCCGAGGCCTTGGTCAAGTTGGGCTAGACGGGACATACAGAGGCGCGGGCAGTGCACTCTCGGCGAGTACCTGATTCCGAGCCCCGTAACCCCATTCGAGGAGGGGCTTGCCAGGACGTTTCCTTTCACCGGGTCGCGATGGAGAAGTGGGGCCGTCCCCGGCACCAGACACTACAGTGTACCCGGCGTAGGCGCCCCACCGCGAAGCCGGGGCCGTCCGGGAGGATAGTGCCCATTCCTCATATCGCAACTCGCGGACATATAGCGCATAGTACCCTAAAGTTTCGCTCGTTTCGCCGCGAGAGAAATACGATTCCCAGGCGCGGTCATGCACTCGTCTTGCAACAGGTATATGAAGTCAATCGCGGTGCCACGAATTCGAGATCGAAGAAGTCCTTCGAGTCAGAAGAATCACTGGAGGCACGAGAATACGTTCAACATCACGGTCAGTTGGCGTGGCATGGAGAGGTAATCGGTGACCTCTGGTCCATAGCCTCGAGCCATCCAGTACCAACCCATGAAGAATCACGATTCAAGGCACATATCTTCCAAGGTAAGTCAGCAGCGAGATGAATCCATTTTTGTTGACCATGTGTGACTGGAGACCTAGAGAACAGGAGTGACCTCCTCAAAATGCCAAGTGATGCCAAGTTGCAAAAAAGAAAAAAAGGCAAGCATGCCTCAAGACTCTTGACCGCCTGTCCCCAGACTCCATATTACCCATCATCCCTTTGCTGTGTGGACAAGCCCGAACTCCGTGACAGAAGAAACAAGAGACCCCCATGATTTCCTAAACCAGATTATGGGTATGATGCTCCATCTATGGTGCAGAAACCTGACTTCGCCAACGCCTCCCCTTTGTCGATCCCTTTGTTGGTGTGCTCGCATGTTCGTTGTTGTTATCGTGACCTAAGAAAAAAGATGCGCATGCAGCTTCGCGCATGTGCTGTGTTTGTGTGCTTGCTGTGTGTGACCTTGGCCGGCAGTTTCACGGCAGGGCGGCAACACTGCCCGCCAGCAAGGCATAGTTGGCAAGCTTCAGAGACAGTACTCTGGACCGGGGATAATCAGGGCTAATGATCATGCGCCCGTCCTTGTTGAATCCAACCTCGCCGAATGACTCGCTCAACTGCTCAAACTTTGCGTTTGGCCGGACCCGGTTCAACTCTGCCAGGATGTTGTCGCTCCAGACACCAGAGCACCAGCCGTCGCGGAGAACGAAATATGGATTCAGAGGAGGAACAGGAGAGTCTATGAGGTGTTAGCAAAATGCGACAGGAAGGGACGAGAATCATGACATACCCAAGTCCACAAACCGGATTCGCAGGTATTCCAGTGCCTTCAGAGTTGACATGGAGTTGATTCCGGCGAGGACGAGCATCTCAAATGCATGGATAAAGTTCATATCTTGGATCCCACTGCCCGAGTCGTGGAATTGTGGGACGGGCCGGCAGCAGTTCTTGACCGTCAGGTCGATTGTCTTCAGTCTCGTTGTTCTCGAATCCGATCTGATAGTGGCCATATTGAAGAAGGCCTTGCAGACACGGCCAGTGTACACGAGGTGCTCCAGCGCCGGTGTCGCCTCTGCCAAGCGCGTGCAGAAGTGGACCTGGTTGGAAACCTTCATGTAGAATGGCGGGCAAGTCAGCTCTCTTCTGTAGTCACTCTCTAGACAGATGTTGAGGTATGTGAGGTTTGTTGGCAGCTTGGGTAGGATGCTGGCCATGCTGAGGTAGCTCTTCGACTTGGGCTTGCTGTAAGAACCGTGCCACTCGTTCAGGCTGGGAAGGGCGCCCAGAATGGCGGCGAAA
The DNA here is from genome assembly GCA_014235955.1 of Colletotrichum sojae. Lineage (NCBI taxonomy): Eukaryota > Fungi > Ascomycota > Sordariomycetes > Glomerellales > Glomerellaceae > Colletotrichum > Colletotrichum sojae. The sequence continues at coordinate 35,750 of WIGN01000263.1, read as the reverse complement.
TCGGCGTCGTCGCGCATCAAGTTCCACTGTCCTTTGGTCACGAGAGTCCGGACCGACTCGAGCGTGGGCAGGTGCCAGCCCGGAGCGTGACGTTTCCAACTGTGCTGGACCTTGGGCGCCTTCTTTCTCTCGCCTCCCTCGATAGTCAAAACGCAGACAGCCGGTAGGGCCTGGGCGACAAAGGTAAATGCCTCCTCGAGACTGCAGTTGTTGGCGGGTAGTGTGTAGGTCGCATTCGTCAAGCCGTCCATCGTCACAGTGGGAAGGGCGAGGGTCGTGCTTAGCGCTAGTGGCCCGTACTTGGGCTGGAAAACGGGGAACCAGATCTCGATATGCTTCACGTATCGTCGGAGGTGGTCGTGGTCGCTGAAGTAGATCATAGCCAGCTCGAGCGACTCGACCGTCGCCTTGATCTTGATATGGCGGTAGAGGCGCCCTTGAATCAGAACTCTCCAGGTAGGGCTCACGAGGGCCAGTTCAGACAGCTCCCTACGGCGCGAGTGTCGTAGTGCGGTACCCCAGCTCTTGGACACGCTCTGCATGCCCAGAGAGCTCTTCGACGACGCGGACACGCGGTATCCGAACAGGTGGTCGAGGATGCATTCGTGGATCTCGGCAGGAAGGTCGTTCAGGTTCAGGGAGGGGGAGGCGTCTGGGCTTTCGAGGGAGTAGGTAGGGGCGGCGATGCCCGGGCCGCCGTAGGCCTCGGCGTCGTCGGCCATGGGTAAACAGCAGTCCGAATGACGCTGATCGGGGTGGAGGAAGGGAGTGCTGCTCGGGCGGGTCGGAGGCACGAAGTCATTGCTCTTGGCCTGTTCGAGAGGAGGACTGGAGGGACCAGGGGAGACGGGATTGGAAGTAGTGTTTAGTATGGTCGTGATGATGGAGGCAGTCATGATCGAGGTCAACTCTTCAGTGGCGTTGGCGTTCGCGCTGGCGTTGGCATGGTAGTCCTCTCGCGACGGTCGCCTATCGATACCGGAGGAGTCTCGGTCTCGGGGGACGGGGTTCGTGACGTCGGGGTGGTCGTCGTCGTTTGTGGGAAGGGACTGCTCGACGCAAACGGACATGTTCGTTCGGAACGGAGGTGCGTCGTCGAAAAGCTGAGATTTTCGAATTGAAGTCGGCGGTGCCAAGGTCATGTCATGGCAGGAGGGGGAAAATCGCAACGAGTCGGGGATCAGGTGCGAAAGGCACGACGGGGATGTCGGGAATTGGCGTAATCAGGCGGGAAGGGAAAAGCGGAAGGTGAAGGGAGATTGGCCTGGACTGCTTTGACGATGGTGGGGGAAATGAAGTCCCAATAATTCAGAGACCCTTGATACCCAGACCGGGGGGTGGTCAACAATGCTGAGGGCACTGTTTTGGTGCCCAGGTTGGTAGGCACGCCCGGTACGGTAGGTAAGGTGATAGGTACACGATACGGTAGGCAAGAGCGGTCTCCAGGTGGCCGTATTCGTCAGGTCCCGGGGGTGTCCAGGTCCAGGTTCAGGTCAAAGGCCCTGTGGACCAAGTCAGTGAGTTGAATCCAGGGCTCCAGTCGAGCGGTTTAGTGGCGGTAGCGCGGCGCTGGGGTCGCTTCGCTTCGACCAAGCCACTTTACGCGGTCGGGTCGGTCGCGTGCGCAGCGGCAGAAAACGAGCCAATGGGGCAGTGATAAGGGAGGGAGGAAGAAAGGGAGGGAGGAAGAAAGAGAGGGAGAGTCGAACGTGGGTGGTGGTGTTGAAGTGAGGGCAACAGGACAGTCGCGAGAATGAAGGAGGGTCGACCGAATGGCCGTTCGGGAATGGGCCGGTCGAATGGGAGAGGACGTACGATTCCAGACGATGGAGGAGGGACGTTTCCTTGTTTTCCTGGGTAATGTTGTCGGTAAAGGCAGGAGTGGGCGGCAACAAAGGGCTCAATGCTGTGTCGTGTCTGGGAATGAAACGAGCGCCGGGCACTTGGGGAGGGTGCGCAACAACAGAGGCTGCGAGGCCTTTCAGTGAGGTTAGGCTTCGGTGAGGCAGCGCTACGAAAAGAATAGGGATTAAATGGAGCCGAAACGCAGGGCGGGCGGCAATGCGGCGGTGCGGGTGCGGCGTGCGGCGTGCGGCGTGCTGATGCCCGCTGCGTCGGGTGTTGGTGTTGGTGTTGGTTAGGTGTGGCTAGGCACCTAGGTACATAATCTCTGGCAATGCGACAAGCACACGAATAAGGCAGGCGGTGAGTCAGTCGGGAGTGGCGTGGTCGGGGAACCGCAATGTACCTAGGCAAGTACCTTTGGATAACGCGGCAGGGTTACGTTCAGGAGCAGGGAGATTTGATGAAGCTGATGTGATTTCGGTACATTGGCCAAGGAGAAGGAACAGGAGATGACGGGAAACAACAGTCCAATAGATCGGAAAGAGAGAAATTAAGAAGGGAAAAAAGAAGAATTTGGATACGGTCAATATTGAGGGATGACGGAGTCGGAAGGGACTAGACACGGAACGGCAGTCGGTACCTAAGCTTATTGCCCGCCGTGAGGGGGGGGAACAACATCAGCCAAATGGCAGCGAGGAGGTGACTTTCTCGCCTTGGCCGAGTGCAGCCAACAACAAACGGCAAGAGCACGCACAGCACAGTTGGAAAAGCTGTAACTTCTCAGTTTAGGGCCAGATGCGGAGGTGATTTCATCGCTTACGTACTATTCCGAGATATGTACCCGCGGAAGGATGGTTTCTGCTTTTTTTTTACAACCAAGAACAGCAGCATCATCATCATCATCAATATCGAAGCAGAAGCCAGCGAATGACCACAACAACAATAACAACAACAATAAAAGGGACAGTGTACCCGGATCAGCGTCGGCTCGGATCGAATGGTCACGCTCGACATGGTAAAGTCCTAGCCCTTCCCTTCCTACCCGCGATGAGACGTGCACAGCCGTCGTTCCGCGACGAGCTCCGAGAGTCAGAGTCAGGTCCCCCCGCCTTCCCATTGCGACCCAACTGGCAACAACACCTCAGCACCTCCTCTCCAAAAGATCTGCTTAATAATATGGCCTAGGGCCGAGACCGCCTGGGATGGCCAGTCCGTCCCGCCGACCCCGTGTGTCGCTCGCCGTTGCATCGCTGCCTTAGCTCACCGCAGTGCCTGCGTCCAGCGTGTCGTGTTAGTCCAGCTCTCTGGGCGGCATGCAGCCACTGACGACGACACGCCCAAGCACGCAACCGTGGTAGCACGGTCCAGCATGGTAAACATTGCACCGCAGGCACCGCCGCTCAGTTGCCGGCGCCAAACACTTGGAGGTCACTCTACCTCCCTGGGCAGGCACCTCGGTACCTGCTCTCAACTCAGCACCTTCACTTCCCACCTTATCGCGCCTTCTTATCGAATAGGGCCATCTTCGCGAGCGATAGAAGGCGTCATCGTCTGCTTACCTCATTCACCCCAAATCTTCACCCTCTGCGAGAGTGCCGAAGAGGCAACTACGCCGCATAACCTTACAGTGTAAGGCGCGCCGCAAGTCATCCCACCTCTTGCCTCGATGCATGAATCCGAGCAGTCTTTGCCCCATCTTTTGGCCCATTTCTTTTTCTTTTTCCTCATTCCACCAATTTCTTTTCCTCCGAAGGGTCCATCCATCCATCGCGACGAATGGGAATGTGCCCGCCGCCGGCCAGCACTCCGACCACGTTCCAGGACGAAATTGCCTCCGACGGGCCTCGCCGGAGCAGCCGCCCTCTCCTCCCCCCGGGAATCACGACGGCCATCGGCAACTCCCTTTTGCCCTACGGACGTCTTGACTCGGGTAATCGGTCTGATCAGTGTTCAGGGCAAATGACAAAGAGATGACAACTCAATCGCAGCCAACCAGAGGCGGTCGAACCCGCCCCCGGGCCGCCGGGGGCGATTGAGTTGGACTGAGAATAGCCTTTTGCCAACCTTCTACGCACCTGTTTCAACTTGTTCTATGGCAAGCATGCCAGCTGCTGCCATCAACCTTCCCACGGTCACGCGACCCTCCATTTCACCCCGGTTTAGTCAGCCGAGACATCGACTGGCAGTTGGGCCTTCAATCAAGGACTCTAGGTCAATGACTTCGTCGTTGTCTGGGGGAAGAGCACCGAGCTCGTAGCGACGCGAGCTGCCCGGACAGTATCAAGGCATTGTCGAAAACATTCCGTATACGAGAGAATACTTCTCGTTATCCTTCACGTTTGAGTCAGTCAAACTCACCTACGCTGATTAGCGGTGCTGCAGGTCGACGCCACTGTGGAGGCAATCATTGGTTTGGAATGCGAAGTCTCAACGAACGAGATACCAACAATTCCTCCACCTACAAGAAAGAGCAGGGTAGACTCCGGCCTATTTATCAGTGCATTTCTCGACATTCTGTGCGGTTGCGTTGGCCTGGTAGCAATGAAGATCTCAAAGCAGAAACTGCGGCAATGCTATTGTCGGTGGAAAGATGGGGATGGGTCGCAGAGAGAAACCTGAGTCGGGCATCGTGCCACCTCGTCAGCTCGCTCTCCTGCGCATAAATGATCGCCATCGAGCTCTACCACCGCATCGGGACGTCCTCCACAGAAGCAACCTCGATTGGCTTTGGCCGATGGCCGATGCTTCCGGCGGTTTCGGCACTCAAACGACGGCCGGTCCGAGGAAGTTCTCAGCGGGGTCGATATCCCGAGAACGAGGACGTTTGACGACGGGCACGCGTTTTCAATTTCGCACTCAGTGACCGCCCCTGTTACCATCAACTGGCTGGAGAACTGTTATTTCACACCCCCAAGCTGAACACCCCCCCGCCTACAAGTAGCAGTATCAACGATGATAGAAAATAGTGACGACGACGGGCGACAGCGACGGTGACGGACAACAACAACAATGGTACCGGACGATGGAATAGCACTGAAAAGTAGTAATAGTGTCGGATAGTGGTAATAGTAGTGGGCTGGAATGCATAGAGAGGATGTGAAATGCTCAACCCAGGGGTGTGGAATAAAAGTCCCCATTTGCTGATATCGCGTTGATGCAGGCCACAAGCTGGGAAGCAAAACATGACAATTGTTGTTTCCAAACAGACGATTCAAGCGGAGTCTGCGGCCAGTACAGTGACGTGTGAACACAAGCCCAAAGCAACTAACGTTCTCTAGACCGGTTATTGTTTCGAACACAAGGTTTGAACCAACTTGAGAGTAACTCACTCGAATGTTGGTGTCTACGTCCTCAACAAACCCGGACAAGCCCACGTGAGGTCCGACTCCAACCCCCCTAATGACTTATCGCCCTGACATCGAGACCTGCCGCATCGATGATTGAAATAGCCGTCATGGCATGTTCAGGTGCCCTTGCCAGGACCACAGCTCCCGACCGACCACCACGGCCTGCATGGTCTGCATAGAATTTCAAACCTCAGAGGCCACACGCTCGAGGCTGCAGTCCCTGCTTGGGTTGGCCCCGAATCTGTGTCCTTTTGTGCCTCCGCAGGAAAGGAACGGTTCCACGAGCCGGACGGGTTGCTGAGCCGTTGATCTGATCCAGTCCGTCTTCCTCTGACCTTTTTAACGAACTCGTCATACATTCCCGGAAGACTCGCTCCCGCAGCCGCAACCCACCTTCCCTTCAGTATCAGGCGCTTCGCGAGGCCGGAACTTGCCCCGCCTAGAGTCTAGATGCTACAGTGTACGTTTTTGCTGAAGATGCTTCAGTCGGCCATCATGGAGAGAGGTCTTGGCAGGTCATGGCATGGGCTTCGCGAAGATTCGAGACCAGATCGGTCTAAGAAGCGGTGGTAGTTTGGCGGTGCAAGTAGAATTTCAATATGTAAAACGATGACTGGGATTGAGACTTAAGACGCCCTTTCACGTAGACATAGGAAAGCATTAGGTGCCCTATCGAGCAGTTCCCAGTCCCCCGGTCCTATACAGTCTGAACTCTGAATCCTTGTTGCTTTCCACTCTGTTGTCCATGCCGTCCGTCGCCGTGGTCGTCTCTCATATTATGATTTGTGACTTGAAAAGTAGATATGCCCATGGTCAGGAAACAGCAAATGCCGTTCCCTTGGCGGATGGGTAGCAAAATAGCAGAGATTTCGGAATAAACGGGAATAGCTTCAAGACTCGGACGGAGAATTGGTTTACTAAATCCTCGACCATACAAAAGTACCAGAGAAAGATGACCTTCCACCACTTCCAGCCACTCTAGTACCGCTCTTCCACCGCCTCCCACCATCCTAACACCATCCCCCTACCGTCTTATAACCCCCCAGGTGATTCGGGGAGTCATGAGTTAGCATCAAACATCAGAAGAGTTGAAAGGAGAGTTGACTTACCCCGCCCCCCTCTTCCCCCCCTTTCCCATCCGCACCCTTCCGCCCCTCTCTGCCCCAATTGAGACTCAGTCCCTGAGAACCCTCGCCCTCAGCCTCTACCTGTGCAGCCATGATAGCTCTGCCGAAGCGAGAAGCCATCACCTGTCAACCAAGACTCTTCTTCCTTTGTCCGCGCAGCCATGAAGCTCTGCCGAAGCGAGAAGCATCACCTGTCACCCGAGGCTCCCATCCACCCATTCCATCCACTCCCCCGGAGTTCCCGCAATCCATCTCCTCCATCCTGAACTCTGTGTCTCAGATAGCACGGCTTAGTCGGCTGCAAAGACTCCTCAGCCCCATCGAGGAGACCGTCGGTAGAGGGCGGCACTGTTGAGATAGGCATTTCGAATCATGCGGGTTGTTACTAAAATCAAACGTCAGCGAATCTTTCGTTGTTGTCGTAGGTTTGGATCTGGGAGCTCCATACCTCTGATGAAAGATGGACCTGAGTGCGGCGAGAAGTGGGAGAGTTGGCGAGTGTGTGAAGTCGAATGATGTTTGTCTGAAGTTGAAAGACGAGGAGCGGCAGCGGAGGATACCGCCTCTTATAGACTTCGGTGCCTGCTGGATACCTAGGTATGGTACCTACCTTGGCAATGGAAGGAAGGTTGGGGGAGCGATCTTTACCTGCCATTTTGAAACCAATCAAGCAATGGAGTGCGGACAGGGACCTACTACGCCTGCTATGATTGAGATCTGAACTACCTAACCTAGGTACCTACCTAGCTACCGAGCTACCTAGATACCTGCCAACACATCTACCTACCTAGGCCAGTGATGGACGACAGTGATGGACGACAGTGATGGACGACAGTGATGGACGACAGTGACGGACGATAGATGCATCCGTGGAAGGGCTGAATGTGATCGCAGTTTACCAGTGAAAATGGAAAGAACGTCCCCGGAGGTATCTACCAAGGCTGTAGATCTACCTAGAAACTGCGCCTATTGATTCCCGGTTGACACACTCTTCTGTTCAGTTCTTGCACTGAGATCCTTGTAGGTGGAAGCGAGGCCGGCATTACCGACTCCTCGTAGCCAAAATGATTGGGGTGAATGTGACGGGTATACCCAACGACGCAGGTCGCAAGCCGTGGACCATCTCGAGTGATTCCATGATCTTTGCCAGTTTCTGCGGTCCCGTTTCACTGCCCACTGTTTCCAGATGGAAACCATTACACAGTCTGCACCGCTTCATGTGATGAACCGAGGGCTCTGGCAGGTTGACTTCGTCTTACCCACGAACCAAGATATTCAGCTACCTAGATGGCGATGGTCGAGATACCAGACTGCCAACACCTTATCACTGACCTGCCTCCGGGTAGACGAAACTCGAATCACTCAGATTCCGTGCCACGAAGAGGTAAGAAAAACGATATCCAGTTTATTCAATCTCCGCATCCCCCGCTGCTTCGTCTCTTTCCATATCCCCTCGGCTTCGATCCCCCTGCCTTCTCTCTACCCCCACGTTGCACTGACCCCTTGTCTCGTACCATCCCCGCCATGTCCTCCGCATCGTTTTCTCGCTGTGATAGCCATTAGTCTCAACTTCTCAACTTACTATCCACTTCTGCGCCTTTCTAACACCGCTTGCTCGAACCATTACCGACATCGTACGTTGGAATATCTCACGACGCCGGCTCGGCGAGCTCCAACATTCTGGCCAGCCGAGGCCGGAGCGCAAGGGAAGCACTACGTGGCGAGGAATAGCATCAATGGACTAAGCTTTCTGGACGAAATGAAGCAGTTAGTCAATGCACAAATGAAGAAAGCAAGTAGCGGAGTGAGGAATACTACTCGATGAGGGGAAAGTACTCGCCAAACAAGCAGACGCAGGGGGAAAAAAGCCTCCATTGCTAAGGTAAGGAAGAATCAGTATAGGTGAGGCTCAAAGTATATCAAGACTCACAAGGCAGAAAAAACCACCAAGCCCCCAGGCGGCAGGGCGGGTGGGACTCCTTCTGGATGTTGTAGTCGGGGAGGGTGCGGCGCAACTCTGCAGAATTCCGACGTCAGCAACCAAACGTTTGCACCATTGGGTGTGGCCCCCGAGGATCAGTTATAGCTTACACTTCTTCTCCTTCTTCTTGGCCTCCTCGACCAGGTACTCGGCCTTCTTGACAACAGCTCTGTCAGTGTTATACAGCATGATGAATGAAATGGACATACTTCGGCCTCCAAGTCCTAGGACACTTGTCAGCGACGGTCAATCATGGCATAAATAGATGACTCACCTCCAGCGCCTTCTGGAGCTTGGAAATCCTCGCCGTCGTCTTCTATTCATGGGTAAGCCAATCGCCAGGCATGTTGCAATCGAAGCCAGCCGAAGTGGTCCAACTTACGGCCAGCTCCGCCCTCGCCTTCTGGGGATCGAGATGAGGAGGAAGAGTTCAGGCCAAATACTTACTTTCTTCTCCGTTTTGTCCATAGCCATTTCTGCACACCGTTATTTGACGTCCTATTTGGAGATTAATATGCAAGAGAATACTCACTGTTGTTGCTGCGGTTGCTGCTGCTGCTGCTGCTGGTTGGTGGTTGGTGGGCGGGAGGTGGTTGATGGGAGGGTCTTGTAGTATTTGTATCTAGCTATTAATTAGTGTCGTCAGTATTCCTCATAATCATGCTGCAATAGATCTCGTAAAACTGTTTGCGCGCGGGCGCTCGCAGGTGTGGCGAAGGGGGGGGGGTTGCTCACAAGCGCTGGAATGGCGGACGAAGAGGGAAAAGGGAAGTTTTCTTTTCAGATCACGACTTCCCAAAATAATAATATATCTACCTGCCTACTAGGTACCTAGGTACCTCACTCAAAGCCTGAGTCCGTGGGCCCTTCCTGCCCCAAGGGACCCAAGGGACCCAAGATACCTCTCCTCATCCTACTTAGGCTCCTGCCAACCTAGGTACTCTGGGGACTCTACGTAATTACCTGGTAGGCATCCAATGAGGGACTTATATTCAACGGAGGTTCTGTCTTATTGGGGTTTACTGACAATAAAGCCTTGAAGCTCACAGTCTCCCTAGGTACGTATTGGTTGTCGATGTGACTGTTAAATGCACTGGAGTGAGGAAGTTTGGGACATGATCGAACCCCCTTTACACTCCCGAATTTCAATCGGTGCTATCAAAGATCTTCTCGGTCAACACATCAGGACGGAGATGACAGTAGAGGAGTCAAGTCATGGCTGGAATACTTTGTTTTGTCGCTACCTAACTTACCCAGACCGAGAATTGGAGCTGTGATTGAATGGACGACTGGACTTCACTTCCAGAGACATGCTCTTGAAAAATCAGCCTTGACTCCCACTTTCTCCCGAGTCCACCTCATCAGCTCTGTCTTCAAACTTAATCTGGTTAAGTGAACACTTGCCATGCCCATCCCGAAATGACTTTCTCACCTGTTAAAAAAGGACCCCGGTGCTGTGCCGGAAGTTAGGTAGGTATGTGCCTTAGCATCTCGGGGGCCAAGAGACAAGCGGCCGAGAAGCGAGCCCGATACAGAGTCTAACCTCATATATCTCTCTTTCTTTGACCAAATTCTCACAGCGAATAATCCAGAGACCGAATGTTCTACTCGGTATTCCCCAGACCCCTAATAGATAATAGCTAACTATTCCTAAGAAATTCTTACCCCCTTAATTACTACTGAATGCTTGTACTGTCAGAACTATTGCCATGCTGTCTTTCCCTGTCGTCACTGCTGGTCATCACTGGTGTCGTTGCCGTCCGTCACTGTCGTCGCTAGTATCTGTTACTAGTATTGTGCAGCTCTAGGTATGTTGTGCACTGTTGAACATTCTAACCATCAAGATCTCTACCGATCTATTTTTTCTTTGTGTTAATACTACGAACTTTGAACGCCACCGCCCAATAACCAAAACATTCCGGGTCAACCCAAAGATTATGTTACTATTTAAACGTCATCGCCAGGAGTTGTGGTTCTCGCTCATTTCTCCCCTCAGCTTATTATTTTCATAAAAACAAACATCGTTTCCACTTTCACTTTTGCAATCAAGACCCGACAGTGCCACCGAAAACATGACAGCTCCGACTTTCAACCAGTTTGCCCTCCTCCCGGGCGAAATCCGGGATCAAATCTGGGATATGGCAGTTCGCCCACACGGCACCCGCGGCGTCCACTACTTTTCGCTCTTCGAGTGCCACCCGCATCACCCCCTCCCGGATAGGTTCAACCGTACCATCAAGAAGACCATCTACTGCCACCCTAACATTATTGGCGCCCCCCTGCCGCAGGACGACGCGTCTCCTCACTCCTGGACCGAAGGGAACCGGTCGACCTACGCCATCGACGGAGGGCTCTGGACCACCTGCAGGGAGTCACGGGCAGCAATGCACCGGCGCTACGAAATCAATAGCTGGGCCAAGCTTTACGACGCGCAGCGCAAGTCATGGCGGTGCAAGGGTAGCGTCTCGTGTCGCTGGATAGATCCGGACGAGGAATCCAAGTACGGGCAGATGCCGGCCATCTTTGGCGTCGACAACAGGAACGACGACAGGGACGACGACAGCGGCGACGGCGACGGGAGGCAGTACTTCACCGTCCTCCCGCTGTACGACCTCATCTACCTCCAGCCTTGGGCTTGCGGCCTGGATTTCTGGAGCTTCATACGCGAGATTACTTTCGCCTCCCCGCGGTTTGGTTTCGGCGGCGTTCGCCATATCGCTTTCGAATACGACCCGTCGTGGACAGCCGAAGAGGTCTGGCAATTCCATAGAGAATGGACGGACCGATACAAGGAAAAAGACGAGCAACAAAATGAACCTAGCACTGCACGCTGGAATTTGTGCGAGGGTTTTACCGACTTCATCAGAGACGGCAGGCTGAGCTACGACTCGCAGATATGGCTCGTCGATCGTCGACTTCGCCGCAAAAGTACGGTCTTGGACGAAAGAGACACGGAAATGGTCTTTGGGAAATACGGAGGTTGGAAGAGGCAGCTGCTGACATTTAACGGTGAGGACGGCAGTCGATATTACACCATGCCGGAGGATTACGAGCGGAACTTCTGCTGCTACAATGACGGTTCCGAGGGTTTGTGGGCATTCATTAGTGCACTCGAGGAAGTTGCTGCCCTACTGGAGGCCGAAGAGCAGGGAATCGACGTTTATATCGATGGCGCACCGACGGTCAGGCGTTTAGGCATCATGGTGTGCGAAACAGACGACGATGAGGGGCGGTAGTACTGAGGGCGGACAGACCGGGATGAGGACGGACGAGGACGGACGGCAGCAATAAGGGCGGACAGCAACGGGCCGCGGTGGCTAGAGGAGATATGAGACACCCAGCCTTGGATCGGGGGCGTTGAATAAGATCTCCTTCCAGTTTGTCTCAAAGCTATTCTTTCATTGTTGATACACTTTTCCAAACACAGGGGGCGGAGAAAGGATGCGGAAGGCCTCGAAGCCACCCAGCAAGCTCGACCAAATTTCACCAATGGGTCATAAAACGAGGATCAAAGAAGCCTGCAGGACTTCCCGACGAACGGGTCAAAACAAGACGATGGGAAATGTACCAAAGGCCTCGACGCAAGCTACCCAGGCAGGCAAAGTAACCCAAAGCACTGCGATTTTCCAAGGAGCAAGGCAAAAGGTAGACATGTAGTGCAGCCCAGACAATCATATTACCTAATCGCCCTAATCCGCCGGAGGAAGCAGCCCAAGGAGAAAAGATTGTGACTATTATTAACACTCCCCTAAGCTGAAGATCCCACCTCCGACAAGTGCCGGCAGCGACGATGGACGACAGGGACGATGACGGACAATAGCAATAATAACGTACCAAAAGTAAATAAATAGTATAGCTGGAAGGGATGTGAAATACTCAGCCTGGGGGGGTGTGACATAATAGGAAGTAGCTCCTAAAGTAAAATATTGAATTACCTCCTCCCCCAATCGCCAGGCGCGTCCACTGCAAACTCCAACAGTGGCTCTGTCCGCTTACCTACTCAAGGTCCAATCTACTTACCTAAGCCCGACAGCTTTCCCGTCCCTCTGACAAAAACCCCAGAAGAAAGCCTGATGCCTGCCAATCCACAATCCTCACTCTCTCTTCTTTTCTCAAAGACCAGTTCCCCATCCATCTGAGACCGAACGCCTTCACGACAAAAACATGGGATGGCGTATCTGTCACCTGTGTGAGTGGGCAAGCAGACGTACGTCGTCGTCACCTCGTCAGTGTTTTTTTGTTTTTTTCCGGGTCGTTGCTTGGTTGGGTCCTCCCCTGTCTTTCCCTGTCTCCAATCGCAGCTAGCCGACTCCAAGGCCCCTGTAGACAAGGTATCCATATACCTGCCCACAAAGCCATTCTTCGCCGTAAGTGAATGTCACTCACTCCCCGGGCATCCATGTCCCGCTCGAGACCTGCACGACTTGTCGACCGTCGCCATTGTTTCATCCGTTGTCGCCGCAGGGGCACCTGCGACCAATGGGACGCGGCCAGACCCGCCCGTTTCAAAAGTTGTACGATACCGTAGGTTGAGGGTCGTCGCTTGTCATCTGGTCTCTTGCTGCTTTTTTTCTTTTTCGTTTTTCCCTTCTTCGTCCCTGGCGCTCGCTTCCCCAGCGAGCGCGCGTGGGGAAATGACCAACTGATGAAGTAGGTCACTTTCTGGTGCGGCACCTGCGTCGCGGCCAGTGGGAGCCAGCCCCGTCACTCGTCTGGGCCGTCGTCCGTGGCATAAATCTTGGCTTCTATTAATCTATCCCGTTCATAGCGCCCTCACCGCTGGAACTCGGCCCCTCGGTGTCGATACTAAGCCTCGCCGCCGCGGCTTCGCTGCGACATCTCTCCAAGGTCGTTGCTGGATGCCGTCTAGGGCTGCCCGTACGTATGGATACCACCCTGAACAACCTGAGCAGAATCTCCGATCCTTTGCCACATCGAAATTGTAGTACTAGTCCCTCGCGGCTCAGCTTGTGGGTTCGACTGGACGGCCTCCAAGGGTCCCAGCAGATTGAAATCCCGAACTGGCTTTGTCGACATGACAAGCGCCTGCCCGTCATCCAATTTGCCCCTCCTAGGGCGTCTGCCGGCGCTACGGCTCCGTCTCCCACATGGCGCAGCGGCCAGCGCCTGAGCATTGCAGAGAGTGTCGCCGAAATGGACGGTCGAAAAGCAAACTTGAAGCAATGAAAACAACGCCGACAAGGCCACCGCAACCGAGTGCGCGTCCCCTCCCGCATCCCGAACATGCCGCACCGATGCGCCACCAACGACTGACCAGTGGACGTCGCTCGTCTGCCACCGAAGCCGGCTTGGGGTTCCCAAACGGTCTCTGACTGGCTTCCGACTTCCCAAGAGCCTTGGCCGTCACGCGAACGATTGGCCGGCGACTCAGCGGCGCGGCGGGATGGCTGATGGCGGCGGCGTTACCGTGTGTGCTGCCGTTTGGTGTGCGACGCCACTTTGTGCAACTTCGCACGCGGCGCAGCCACCTCTAGGGACTCAGGGAGTAGGGACCCGGGTCCCATGCCACCAGGCCGGGGCCGGCCAGACAGATCGCTCCATTCCGAGATGGGGAGCGCTCCCGAGATTGGAACGAACGTGCGCGTCCCCTGTGGGCCTCTTTGACCTTTCGCGAAGGGGAGTATCATTTCACACCCCTAAGCTGAATATCACACCGCCTACAAGCACCTATAATGGTAATGTACAGCAGCCATGATGACGGACGATAGCGACGACGACGGACGATAGCGACGACGACGGACGACAGAGATAATGACGGACAATAGTAACGATAATAGTTAAGAGCAACAGTAATAATGGTGATTTACTAAAACTATATAGTAGGCTGGAAGAGCTGGAGGGGGATGCGAAATACTTCGACTGGGGGTGTGAAATAATAGTTCCCTTCGCGAACTGGTGCGACCGTAGTCTGATGACTGGCAGGCCAGCGGCGGCAATAAAGTAGATTGCAAGATTGCATCAGGCCCGAACAGGGCGGACGTGCTCCGGCGGCCGGCCTAGACTGGCTTCAAGGGAGAAGTACACTACGTGTACATCCATGATATGATGATACACAGGAGCGAACACCTCGGGCGATTCGGTTCGTGCCAGGACTTCACGTTGTGACGATGGTGTCAAACCACCGGCCGGTTCTCCCCAGATTAAGTGCGGGATCGTGGCACCATTAGAGTTGAAGCCGTTGTGCGGACCGTCGATGCTCACTGCTTCTGCCTCGTTCCGCGCGACACAAACACTTCTCCAGCGGCCGAGTCCCCCGCCGACCATCTCCTTGCGGCTCGAGATGAAGTCAGTGTCGGAAGTTTACGCACCGCAGGGTTCACTTGCGGTACGACCGCGCGGGCGGCATGGTAGGACATGGCGGAGTTGGTCCTGTACAACACAGGACGAGTACAGCCTGTGACCATCCCCGGCGCACAAGAGCAATCAACAACACCCCAATATCGGCCGTCTAGGAGTCGCCGGCCGGGTTGACTTTTCGCCTGGGCGCATTAACCTCGAAAATAGGGTAGAGGCGGAGTAACCTTGCCGATCGTCCTGTGGCCCGTTGAACCTTGTAGTATCAGGAGCTGGATCGCTGACAAGCCGGCGTCCAATTGATGAAATCGTCGAAAATAAAGAAAAACAATCCTCCGTAGCGCGGCGGTGCGGAATTAATCTGTCGAACCGCGTGGCACAGTCGCCGCCTTCTCGAGGGGGAACACAGTCGTTGGTATGCACCTTGGGCCCAGCAAAGTCCCAGATACGCTTCTCCCTGCATTCGCCTAGGCCTTGGCTCTGGAGTAAGATGGCAACGTTGTCAGACGGGAGTTGGTCTTGGCACCTCCCCCTTTTCGCTTCTTTTTTGGGTTCGAGACGGAGGATCACCAGCCATTTCCACAGCAGATGCTGCGCTGCAGGCCTCTGGATCTGGGGCCTGAACAAGCTTGGGACTCAGGCATGTCTGACAGGACGCACTGCGGTGCAGGCAGCAGGGGGGCGCGGAAAGGGAACTCACGAGTGTCGACGGACCCGAGGTCTGGTCTTTTGCGAGCGGCATCCTGCTGTCTTTGGCCTGTTCTCCGCATCAGCAAAACCGTCCATCCATCCATCTATCGATCCCATCGAACGGGGTAGAGAGGGGGGGCCGAGTGCACGTCACGTCAAACGAAGTGCACCACAGACGCCCGTCAATCTCCCGCGACAATCCCTAAGCCCGCGCGCCCCGACCCCCGGACTCGGGCTATGGAGACTGGGAGTTTGGACGCGAAGGAGGTACACGGGTTTCAACGGTTTCGAAAGAAGCTCCTCGAAGGTCGTATTCGCGCCAAAATAAGACCGATGAGCGGTCTTGATGTTTTCAGTTTCTGCATGAGGCGGCGGGCCAGTCTTGGAGGGGGCTGTCGAACGCTGCATTCAAGCGCAATATTGCCAGCAGTCCTTGTTGCAGATGGTGAGGGGGCCAAACAAGACAACAACACCAGTTCTCTTCGATTCGTATTACCCCTCCATGATTTTCATGATCTCCAAATACGGGCTCGCGTCCAACGCCAAGGGGACGAGGGGACGGTGTGCGGCGCATCGCTGCACGCCGAGCCGCATGCTGCCACGAGCAGGGGTGGAAGGCAGTCAGCAGCAGCCTCGTGCCTCGGAGGTCGTGGTCGAGGTGGTGAAAATAGTTTCTGCTCGGGACCTATTTAGAGTTGCTTACACAACGGATAGACATGCCAGAAGTGACGTGAGGCCGTGTGTCGACAACATCGGGAGGTATCTCGTGGGCCTCGTGGTATCCGTAAGTTGTAGTACATGGGAGCCCGGTGGGATGCCAAGAAAGAGGGGACGGCAGCACACGGCAGTCGGCAGTGAGGCGGAGGACTGCAGCGGAATCCATCGTCATCTTTCATGATGAAATGAAAAGCTTCGTCCCGGGATGGCGGAGTCCGCCTGGACCAGTCGATGACGGGGACGAACTGAGGGGCGGACGCAAGGAGTGTTGTTTGCCGGTGGAGGGGGTGGGTAAGGTAGGCAAGGACGAGGAGAAGAAGAATGAGGAGGAATGGATGATGGGTCGCGTGAAGGCTGCAGATGCAAAGCGTATCTCGGCGAGGTGGTTGCATTTGGAGGAGGTGTGCAGTTTGTGAAGACCGTAGTGGGTGTGCTATATTCGGGGGATGGCAGCGTTGGTCTGGTTGCACAGCTGAACTCAGGCAGACAGAGGTGCAGCCCCAGGGTTCAGGATGTTTTTTCGGTGAGTTTGCATTAGAGAGGACGAAGAGACGCATGCCCAGAGGAATAGCGCAGAGTCAAGACTTGTGGTCGTGATGCGATTTGGCGATGCACAATTGCTGACGAAGACAAGGCCAAGAAGAGGACGACGACGAATGCGACACGATGCACAAATCGGCGGCGCGGCCAAGAGCAGATGCATTGCAGCTGTCTTGTGCCGTCTTGTGCTGTCGGGAGTTGAGAGCTAGCGGGACAGGATAAAAGTGCAAGGTACCTACCTACCTATCCGTAGGTACCGTCCTTCTGCGTCGTGCTTGCCTTGTACACGTAAGGCATCTCAGGCTGGCACAAATAAGCCGTGTCAGGGCGCCTCAGCCTGTTACGGCTGGGTAAGAAGGGGCTCTGGAGTGCGTACGCACCTAAAAACCGCAGTTAATATGTTGCAATTACACTACAGCGCGGCGTATGCGCGGTGTAGGCAGGTAATGTAACTGATTATTTGCAGCGACTTGGCCCGGCTAAAGTCCGCTGTCAACACCTAGAGAGAGCACAGCGAGAGAGAGTCAGTGGTGACAGGCGTGGTGGACTGGGGCGGCTGACTTGGACGTTACAGATTTAGTGGAAATAACAGGGCGAAACCGGACCCAGTGGGCAAGATCGACGGGCGGCGTCTCCAGGCGTTGGGCTGTTTGACTTGGCACGGCCACTCAGAAGCGCGCTTGGCTGCCGCAGCTCTCAAAAAGGGAACCGCTACGGATTGACGCTTGCCCAGGGTGAGCCTAGCTTCCGCCAATTGGAAAGTGCAGGTACCACCTCCCTACAGTAGCGCCAGCCACTGCCAGACAAGCCACGGCTAAACGTCACGCACCTCCCCTTTTTTTTCCTTTTTTTTTTCTTTCTTTTCTTTTGCCCCCTGGTAATAGCTTGCCCCACCAAGACCACGCTTGCCCACGTCTTTCAGACTCAGAGACTGTTAACGTGGTCCAGCAGGCAGGGACCTAGGATGCTGTTGCCTCAACGAGTCTGTGAGAGGGAACTACACGAAGAGAAGGAAAGAGAGGAAAGGCGCGATATCCAACGTGGCAAAAACAATGGTGAGGAAAGAAGCACACCACTCTAAACACGCAGGTGGAGGATGCAAGGGCCAGAGACATCCAATCAAGCAGAATCCCGCAAACCTGGGCCGCCGCATCAGAGACACGACCAACAAAAAAATTCAAACGGTTTTCAACGGACGCTCCGCGGCGGCGGTGGCCACTGGCCAGCAAGCGTCTTGTTATTGGTGTTGTTGGTGCTGTTGATGCCACCAGGGGCGGGACCATTGTCCGTCCAGCTGCGGCACTGAGCGTGTTGCGATTGATGGAGGGGCGTAGGAGGCGGTTTGGTTTTGCGACGACATGTTTCCGCCCCAATGTGTACCACTCGGGGCACTGGGCTCTTTCCATGATGTTGCCCCGTACCGCAGCCTGCTTACGCGAGGTACCTCGAGGGAATTCCATCTCGAAATGTCACGGTGTGGGTGAGGCGTGATGGAGTGCCAATGCCAATGCCAGTGTCAGTGCTTGGGCTTGCCAATGCCCATCTGCTGCACTGCGGATGCATCTGACCAGAGCCAAGACCAAAAGCCGTGACAGGTAGGAAAACACCAGAAGCAAGAGACAGTGACAAACTAGAGACAGAGAGGTTCAAGGTACGTACCATGCCCCTTCCCATCTGCGTTCGCATCTGCATCTACATCTGCATCTCGAGACAGTACGTACCTTCCAACATCTTCAAGGCGTCTATGGGAGGTCTCGTAAGTCTGATCTCTCTCTCTCCATTGAGATCCGAGGTGCTTGTAGGTATTGTCCTGTCCCAATGTCTCCTCTTTTTCGTCTCTTTCTCGGCTCTTGCTCCTCGTCTGAGTCGTCTCCTCACCTCGCTTTACCTTAGTTCCAACTTCCACGGTCAACGCTCCATGGTCCACGGGTCCCGGGGCCTCACACCGTCGCTTTGTGCCACCAGCAGAACAGAGGCAAGAGGCGGCCTTGCTTGACAAGAGCACTGTCCCTTCGTCCCTTGTCTCGACAGGCTCCTCTCTCCACCCACACACGCGATTGTCTCTGCCCATCGTTCGTCGTTCGTTCCCTGACCCTGAGCCACGCTCGTAGTGTACCTACACTGTAGAGTACCGCCTGCTTCTCTTGCACAAGCACAAGCCCAGGGCATCCGCAAGCCCTCTGCGCCATCCTCTTCTCTCGAGAGTCTTGACTGACATCCCCGTCTTCTTGGTCCCAGTTCCATACTCTACAGGGCAGGGCAAGGAGTGGTAATAAGGCCAGGCCAGGCCGCCAAGAATACCACATGAGGTACGTACATATAGTAGTGTATGTCAGGTACGTACCTATTGGTGCGCACCTAATGTCAGGTACGGGGGTACCCTCCTCCCTGGACTGCCGCTACGCTACGCTGCACCACACCCCGGCTCGCTCCCGTCCCCTAGTTCTCGTCCCTGTCCCCTGTCCTGTCCACACATCCATCAGGTACGGACCCACAACAGCACCCACACCCGAATCCACGCATCCTCGTCCAGTCGCCTCTTGCTCGTCTCTTCAGTGTTCCCCCCCTTCTTTTCCTCGTGGCCCGTTGTTATACTTAAGTTACTTCCCTCAACCTCCATCGACCCAGCTGTGCTTGGCCTCTCGTCTTACATATTTGCTCGTCTCTCTCTTGTTGTCTTCATCTTTCCTCCCCCTCTTACCTATCTCTTTTTAGTATATCCATCAATCCTCCCGCCTTCCCCTGTGTGGCCGGATAACTAAAAACCAACCTCACCACCTCGACCTACCAACCATCCGTTTCTTTGCCTATTCTTTTAGTACCTTTTTCAACCTGGTTCGGGCTTATTTTTGCATTACCTTTGAGAAAGATTCAAACAAGGGCTTTGTATCGCGACTGGTATCAGGATCCTTTTTTCAACTTTTCTCAGCATCAGCGCTCCTTAACCCGCCCGGTGCACCAATCCTCTTGAGACATTCTCGCCCAAGCACGCCTCCTTCCGTGCCGAACCTCGACAAACTTGGATTTCTTCCTCGACCGTCGACTTTTTTGCTCCAACTACCCATAGACCAGCGGTCTCTATTTTCGCTTCTTCCGCCTTTTATTAGACGACCACACGACGACGAGCTAGCTCTCTCCCGTATCCTCTCCTTACCAAATCACCAACAACTGTATTTACTACTCACACCCGACGACACTCGCCCAACATGGTTCGCGCCGTTTCCACCTTCCTCGCGGCTCTGCTGCCCGCCCTCGGCCTCGCTGCCCCTCTCAACATTGGCGGCTCATCCACCGACTCCGGTACCTTCATGGGAGTTCCCATTTCGAACCTGGACGCCCTTGACCTGATCCCCAACAAGTACATCGTCGTCTACAACAACACCTTCGACGATGACGCCATCGACATGAAGCAGCAGTCCTTCATCTCCGCCATCAAGAAGCGCAACATCGGCAAGCGCGCCCTCGACGGACGCACGCTGTCGACGTCCACCAAGTCTTTCAAGATGAACGGCTGGCGCGCGATGACCATGGAGGCCGACGACTCCTTCATCATGAGCGTCATGAGCGCCGACGAGGTCGCTTACGTTGAGCAGGACGCCAGGGTCAAGCTGTCGGCCACCGTCTCCCAGACCAACGCCCCTCCCGGCCTCGTCCGCATGTCCCACGCCGCCGCCGGCGAGAGCGGCTACGTCTTCGACCAGTCCGGTGGCGATGGCATCACCGCCTACATCGTCGACACCGGCATTCTCACCACCCACTCCGAGTTCGAGGGTCGTGCGACCATGGGCTTCAACGCCGTCAACAACGTGGTATGTATTCATTTTTGATCAGAACAGATGTAGAGGCTAACATGATGTCACAGAACACTGACGAGAACGGCCACGGCTCCCACGTTGCTGGTACCGTCGGCGGCCGCACCTTCGGTGTCGCCAAGAACGTCAACCTCGTCGGCGTCAAGGTCCTCGACGGCGATGGTGCCGGCTCCAACTCTGGTGTCCTCGAGGGCATGCAGTTTGTCATCGACGACGTCGCGCAAAAGAACCTGAAGGGCAAGGCCGTCATGAACATGTCTCTCGGTGGCTCCGCTTCCCAGGCTGTCAACCGCGCCATTGAGGCCCTGAACAACGCCGGCGTCGTCCCCGTCGTCGCTGCCGGAAACGAGAACCAGGACGCCGGCAACACCTCCCCTGCCTCCGCTCCCAACGCCATCACTGTCGGTGCCATCGATGCCCGCAACGACCGCAAGGCTTCCTTCTCCAACTTCGGCAAGGCCGTCGACATCTTCGCCCCTGGTGTCAACATTCTGTCTGTCGGCATCACCTCCAACACCGCCACCAACACTCTCTCCGGCACGTCCATGGCCTCCCCCCACGTTGCCGGCCTCGCCGCCTACCTCATGTCTCTCGAGAGCCTCAACACTGTCAAGGCCGTCACTGACCGCATGCTCGCCCTGGCTGACGCCTCTGGCGCCACGGTTCAGCAGAACACTGCCGGCACCACGGACCGCATTGCCAACAACGGCCAGCTCTAAGCGAGCCCCCTTCCTTAGGATCGAACATTATGAGACCAGCACTCACAAGCATGACATGGCGTCTGAATTTTTCACATCGTTTTCCTTAGTTTAATACTTGCGACTTTGTTTTTATTACTCGAGGGGAGACGACGAAAAAAAATTCACGGCATTTTTTAGAGGATACCCAGTCATTTGCATGGCGGCGTGGCCTTTCACTGCAAAGCGAAGCGAAATCCAAACCCTTCGTCCCTCAATCTTCCGCCACTCTGGGCAGGAAGCGGAAGATAACTGTATGTAAAGAGATTTTGAGCAAGGCAGAGGTCACACACAAACACCGCATTTCAAGAACCACAGACAAGCATCAAGACAAGACAAGAGAACCCTCGACGGGGCTGGTTTCCTCGTATTCTTTACCCTCTTATCGTCAAGGGTTCCCCCATCTCTAGTCTTTTTTCATCTTGTCTGTCGATTCTTGAGCTATTTTTCTTTTATCAGCCACATGTATTTACTCGCAAGAGACAACTTAGGTAATGAGAGCAGACAGCTACAGACTTTCAAACACTTGCCTCTTTTGACTGGTGATCGTGATCTTCAGCACTCGCGACCGGCGTTTCCGGTTTTCACTAGCAGCCACTCGCGATCAGACGAGGGGAGGATCGGATTGGTAGGACGTCATACCACGATGAACCTAATCTGCGCCAAATCCCACCCCCCCTGCCTACCCCGGATCAGCTCATCCTTTGCGAAAGTGCGAGGATGTTTACGAGCAGGTTTTTTTTACCCTCCTTCCCGGCCGGCGTTGGATTAGGTGTTCTTCGTCGTCCGTCAACACCGAGCACAACCCCCCCATTTCCCGCTCCGTTTATTAATGGGCGACGCCATGACGTCGGGGAGCCTTCCCACGGCCGCACGCGCTACGACGGAACGCAGAGAAAAAAGAAGGTTTCACGGCATTCTGGTCGCGTTGGAGAAAGCGGGAAAAAAAAGGTTGGGCGCGAGGATGGGACGAACCAAGCGCGTTTTTTTTTTCGATTTCCTTTTCTCCTGTTACTGTGTCGGCCGTGTGAGAGGTCCTAAAACGATTCGCACTCGGCTCGACGGGCAAGTCTAACTTTACTTTTGCAGCACACACACACACACACTCGCTGGCTCGACTTACTCAGACAGAAGTATACCATTGCATCTACTACACCTTGACAGGGTAAAAAAAAGGGAAGGATGATGGGGGAAAAAAAAGAAGGTTTTGGGCGATTGCTACAAATTGCCCGAGGGACACCTAAACGGGCAACAAGACTGTTGGAAAGGGGGTGGGATGTCGGTGATCCTCCCCCCGTGAGGAACCGGGGACAACGTTATTTTCTTTTCCCTTATTCAGAGAGGCGCGCTTGGTTTAACGTTGGGACAATACCAAGAACGGAAGATGGGTTCCGGACTACTGAAGAAATGGGCTCTGTCTGGGATGGGGATGGGGGGGGGGGGGGGGGGAATCTTTCCCATGTGGTGTCCTTTCCCGAAAGTTTGTTTAGGGGGGAGGGGGGTGTGGATGCAAGACAATTGGCGGGCAGAAGGACGTGTTAGGGGAGACGAGACTGTGAGAGCGCGCGAGTCAATCATCCTCCTGGGCGTTCGGGTCCGAAGGAGAATGAAGCCTGGAGAGACGGTCTGGATCCCAATATCCCCCCACCGTTTTTGATCTACTCATTTCATACATATCCAAAAGCAGAAACGATACGAAGACGAAGAAAAAAAAGATCCAATATTTCACCCTCGTCTAATCATCGTGGGCAACCCGCCCGTTTGAAAAGAGAAAACCCACTGTTTGGAATGATTTGATATTCTCCCTCTTGGCTCCCGTTACGACGTTGATGGAGTTTCAACTCTCCGCATCATGACCTTCATAAAAAAAGCCCACCAGTGTCACGATGTATGCTAATGTCCACGCAAGCTGTGAGCGACAAAACGTCGCTGAGGCACATTTCGATACCAAGAGATCGCGGTTGCTGCGACTTCGAAACGACAACACCCCTCCCCTCAAAAAATGCGGCTGTGGTTTTTTGTCGTTCGATGGTTCCTCTGTGGAGAAGGATGAGTTCTTGGCGTTCTGCAGAAACTGTTCGCTCGCCCTACGCGGTGGCTCCCCTGGTCTCTTCGCAGCGGTTCGTCCCTGTTGTCACTATTACCGTCACTGTCATTGCTGTTGTCCGTCCATGTTGTTGTTGTCGTCCGTCTCTGTCGTCCGTCTCTGTCGTCCGTCTCTGTCCTCTGCGTCGGCTAGCGTTCGTCGCTGTCGTCAACAAAGTATACTGCAGTGCAAGATTGCTTCCAGGACCGAGTACAAGACCCTCGGCCATCGACGGGGCATCTCCCTGGAACCGCTACGCCGAGTTGAGATCAGCCACGCAAGGCACGGGATGGGATTCTTCGACAATGGGGGGAATCCTGCAAGAGAATAAGGAAACGCCAGGGAAGATGCCTCTCAATTGCTCTGTTATACGCAGCTATAGCCATCCTCGCGCATGCAGTATCCCAAGTCGCACAGCCATGATCCCGAAAAATCCATTCGGCCTTAACAAACCCGCATGAACGCCGAGGAAAATCCCCTTCCTCCAAGGCCCTCCTGCACTGCCCCAGGTGACACCACCGTGGCTTCGCTCAGTTGCAAAGTGGGCTCCTCTCCTCTCACAAATTGGGATGAAAAGAAGCACCAGAATGCTTCGGTCGCCGGCGTCAGGTTCGAGCCCGAGCCACTTGCGCTTTGTACATTCCCTCGTCCGATATGCAAACCAAGCTTCTTCTTACCTTAACGCATCTTAGCTAAGGCCCTCGCTTGCGCCAGGGGCGCGGCGATACCTTGGCTGCTAACACATCATGTCGCCAGCGGTTCCTTCTCTTTCAGAGTCCACACGCGCTTGGTGATGGGTGCTAATACAATTTGACTTTTTGACAGCATGCACCTCCCCTTCCGCGACACCTCAGAAATCTGGGGAAGAGGGCCATGGTAAGGGTAGGCATATTCTCTTCCGCATCGCGACTTGGGTACATCCTGCCGTCGGCGGACTTGTCACCTGATGACAGAGAACATACACCGTGAATCAGACGGAGGATGACGACGACGACGGCGTCGGGAAGCCCACGCGAACTGCGGGCAATCCGAACTCGCGGGGCCGAGAGGACATGCAACAACAACAAAGTGGACATTCACGAAAAGCATGTTTGCAAGCCGGGGCAGAAAAGACGCATCCCCTGGGAAGGTGAAAAGACGCGCCCGCCCCGTACTCGCCGCCGTGGACGAGGTCTTTGCCGTTGGGTTTGATATCAGCACTTCTTCGGCACAACCACAGTCATGACCACCTAGAGGCGGGACTGAATTGCAATTTGACATCCGTGCTTGGGTTCGAGTTCAAGAGAAGGTAGCAAAAGGAAACAGAGACAACAGAGATGCATGCGAAGCATTCTCGGCAAAGGCCATCAGGCGATGGCGTGTATTAGCAGGATATTAGTATGGGTGGGCTCAGTTATTCGTGGCCGGAGAACGGCAGAGCAACCGACAAAAAAACTCCTCGTCAAAAGTATGTACCGCATCAAAGTCAGATGACGCGTGACAAGAACCGCATTCGTTCTCTTCGTGTCCGGCGTTACAGCTCCTTGTGCTCCAGCGGCTTCGCCGCGTTGGGCTCCATGCCCGGCCAGTACACGCTCTCCGTCTTCCAGAGGCTGTCGAAGCGGGCGCCGAAGAACCAGGCGGTTCCGATCTGAGTGGCTTGTCAGTTTGCTTGCCGAGGCGTTTGATGGCGAGGTGATGAGATGAAGAAGAGAAAGGAAAGACTGGAGCGAGAAAATTTTGGGAGCTCACCATAAGAGCAGAGACAAAAAAGAGGGTCAGCAAGACCATGCCGCCCAATACGAAGGCTTCGCCTGGGTCCATGCCCGGCTCGCCCCGCTGTTTTTGTTTCGCCGCGTCTCCGAGCTTCTTGGGGTCCTGTCTCGGGAACAACGAGTCGATGAACTGCTCAATCTGCACAATGCCGGTCAGCAATTGACTTTATTTGGGGGAGCACACGGACAAAGACATGGGGACAAAGACGGGCAGCGTACCTTGGCGCATTGCACGCTAATTTGGACGTAGTTGGGGTCGCGGGGGTCGTTCTTCTTATGTATCCGGCGGACATATTTCCTGAACACGTCGCACACGACGAGAAGGTTTTGCGTTGAGTCGGACATGAGCTGGCACGCGTCGCCCTTGGTGATCTTGATGTGGCTGTTGAAGATGGCGGGGTTGCGAAAGACGAGCTCGAGGGTGGCGATGGCCATGCTCTGGGGGATGGCGACGAAGTTGAAGACGCTCTGGTCGCGGATGCCGGCCATGTAGAAGAGGCACTCCTCGGCGTGCTTGAGGGCGTTTAGGACCATCTCGGAGCTGCACTCAAGAGCCTGGCGCTGGTACTCGGGCTTAAAGAGGTCGTCCCAGCTGTCGACGTGCTTGATCCAGATCTCCTTGGGCCAGAAGCGGCGCTTGTCGAGGTAGTCCTCATGAACGTCGCGGATGATGTTGGTCTTCTGCAGGAACTGACCCATGGACTCGGTGAGCTCGGGGCGCTCGAGGAGCTTGGGGTTGGCCAGGTTGCCCTCGACGAAGAGGCGGGTCAGGCCGTCGCCGACGAGGCCGGCGACGTAGTGGCAGTACAGCTCGTAGTCTTTGACGGTGGCGACGCCGTTCTCGTTGTGCTCGGCGTTGATGGCGTAGTCGGCCATGCCGTTGCCCATCTTGATGGTGATGTCCTTGATGACCTCGTAGTAGGGCTTCTTGATCTTCTTGAGCTCGGTAACGACGTCGTCAAAGTGCACCAGCAGCTCGCGGTCCTTCTCGTTGGGCCCGTTCTTAGTAAAGGTCCAGCCGTCCTTCTCCATGTACTGGTCGAACGTGCGCAGCAGCGGCTCCTTCTCCTTGATATCGATCGTCATGTCATCTTCGATGGTATCGAGGCCGCGGAGGACGAGGTAGAACAGGCAGACGGGAACGAGCAGCTCGGGGTTGAGCTCCTGAATGACGGCGGAGAAGCTACGGCTCGTCTTGTTGAGGTGCTCGAAGCATGCTTGCAGAGTCGGGGCTTCCTTGGAGGGGTCGCGACGGTGGACGGGGTCGTGCCAGACCTTCCTAGAGGCAAGTTAGCAGGCGCATGTTGCAGCCGCACGGCGCGCGACGGAGTGAGGTTCGTGTAGACTCGTACCATTGGATGATGGCCCGCAGCTGGTTGGGGTGCAGGACGTAGTAAAGAGCGCCCATGATGGCTAGGAGAGGGTTCGTCGCGACGCACGATGGGCGGCAGCAAGGCGAACTTGGATACGAGGTGTCGGATTGTCGTCACCGTGGGGATGGGCGGTGAGGACGCGGGCGAAGATGAGGCCAGGTCAGCCGGGGCAGTTGTCACGTTGTGTTGTGGTTTGTCTGCACCAGTTTGCGCGCAACCGGGCTGCAAGTTTGCGAGGCTGTTGACGAACCGAGGGGCAGTGATTGGGTCAATCGGCCTGGTTGTATCCGTAGGTGGGCAGAGGACGTGCGGTGCAGTGCAGCAGGTCGATCTGATCTTGCTGTCCTAATACAGAATAACACCAAACAACGGGCAACAACGACAGCAGCAACGGTGATGGAGTTTATGGAGGCGGACAGGAGGAATAGGAGAATTCCGACTTCTCCGCTGTCGCCAGCAACAGCCAATCCAATGGTCGCGGTAAAGCAGCTCAAATTGGCATGGCAAGGAAAAATACAAAGATGTGCCAAGCTCCGGCGGCGTTTGGACGTGCTACAGTGACACGGCGTGTTGGTAGCACCCCTTGGGAAGGATCACTGAGGGTCATCTTTAGTGAGGTAACCACTGAACCGGCCATCCGTTCGGCTAAAAAGTAAGCGAACCAATTGGACGGAGGGCAGCCTCTGATTGGCAGGCGAGGTAGCTGACAGGTGCAGTGCGCCAGTGCGGTGCAGGTTCCTCACTGTCGCGGGGCACGGCTCCACTCTCTGCTGCGAGTTTCCAGGACGGAAGGTGCTGTTGGTGGTACCTAGCTGAGTACCTGGATAGTAGTGTGCTTCCCGTCGGGGTTTCTTCAGGTCAAAGTCCCTCCCCTCAGTCCACGGTTCTTGCATTCCATCGATTTGACCTTGGTTTTTATGGTCCTTTTCCCATGTGCCTACCCAGGCCAACACATGCACGGAGCCAATGGTCTCTTGGCACCATCTCAAGGGTCGAGACTGCTGGTCTATAAGTATCTGAAGAGGACGCCTCCCTCAGAGGTGTGTGTGGGGGGGAGGCTTCCTACCTGAGATATTGGACGCATCTCCCGACGCGGAAGCAGCTGAGCCAACCTTCTCCTCACGACTTCCCGTCTCTGCTACTTTACATTGGACAGAGAGACAGGCCGTGAACGCGATACTGGATCTTCCTGAAGCCTTTGTGCCTCCTCCTGAACTCCTCTCCTTGTCATGGTCTCCTCGCGTCCGGTCTCAACCGCTTTTCCCCTCCTCCTCCTCCGCCACCGCCTCAGTCACCACGATGCGGTGTGCACCTCGGCGGCAGTGTCTCACTCTCAAGTGAACACATTGAGAGCCCGCCCTAGCCCCCTTCATTCTAGGCCCGCGTATCCGCGATACTTGTGTTGAGAGCCTCAACCGCCCAGGGTAGCAAGTAGCTACTTATACCTCAAGTCTACCGCTAACAAATTCTCCTTCGTACGTTCCGTACTTATCCGACTGTTGACTGAAAATAGCTCCTCTCCCCCCTCTCCCGACACCCCGTCAGATAGTGCCGCCATCAATATGGAACACAGCTCCCCGGCAAGCTTCGTACTAGAGGTACGTAAGTTGCGCTACGGGGTTGCGGGTTCATGGCGGTACATACCGTTTACCGCTCCGTGAGGTCAAGGTACCAGGTGGTAGCTATCCAGCGTAAGGTAAGGGAGCTCGCGCTCCAGTCCCGGAGGTGGGGGTGGGAACCTACCTATCGCAGCGGTAGCAGCACCAGCTACCGCTCCTGCTGCTATCACTGGCTAAGGACCTCCTCGACAGTCGAGGGGCAGCCGGATGCAGATACGACTCGTACTTGAACACAAAGTTTCCGACCCTCTATCCCTTAGGTCGCACCTGGCGCTGCCATGCTTACCCCAGATAAATAATCAGCCTGGCGCCTTTCCCTTCTCTGCTGAGATTGTTGTCTCGTCTTACAAATTACTCAAATTCGTCTCTGTCCCTTGCCTTTTCTTCTCCCTCTTCCCCGAGTCGCTCCCTTACCAGTAACAACCATATAAGACCGCCTTTGGGTACACACACCCGCGGCCTCGCAACTTACACCATCCCAGCGAGTCGACACCACGCACCTACCAAACTACCGGCCGATACTTTTCGACCCCTCCTTCTCGACGACGACGACGACCGCTTCCGAAAACACCACTCCATCACCTACCATCCCCAGCATCACCACCCAGCATCACCACGATGGCTTCCAACGGACACTCGTCGAACCGCTTCCTCATCTGGGGTGGCGAGGGCTGGGTCGCCAACCACCTCAAGGTCATTCTCGAGAAGCAGGGCAAGGAGGTCTACACCACCACCGTCCGCATGGAGAACCGCGAGGGCGTCCTCGCCGAGCTCGACAAGGTTAAGCCCACCCACGTTCTCAACTGCGCTGGCTGCACTGGCCGCCCCAATGTCGACTGGTGCGAGGACAACAAGGAGGCCACGATGCGGTCCAACGTCATCGGCACTCTGAACCTGACCGACGCCTGCTTCCTCAAGGGAATCCACATCACCGTCTTCGCCACCGGCTGCATCTACCAGTACGACGATGCCCACCCCATTGGCGGCCCCGGCTACCTCGAGACCGACCCTGCCAACTTCAAGGGCAGCTTCTACTCCGATACCAAGGGACACGTTGAGGAGGTAGGCCACACTTGCCCCTTCTCGTTCGGAGGTTGATCATAGACTAACAAACTGCAGGTCATGAAGCACTACAAGAACTGCCTCATCCTCCGTCTCCGCATGCCGGTCAGCGACGACCTGCACTCGCGCAACTTCGTCACCAAGATTGCCAAGTACGACCGTGTCGTCGACATCCCCAACAGCAACACTATCCTCCACGACCTCCTCCCCGCATCGATCCTCATGGCCGAACACAAGGACACGGGCATCTACAACTTCACCAACCCGGGCGCCATCTCGCACAACGAGGTTCTGTCCCTGTTCAAGGAGATTGTGCGCCCCGACTTCACATGGAAGAACTTCTCGCTCGAGGAGCAGGCCAAGGTCATCAAGGCCGGCCGCAGCAACTGCAAGCTTGACACTACGAAGCTGGTCAAGAAGCTGAAGGAGTACAACTACGAGGTGCCCGAGGTGCACGAGGCCTACCGGAGCTGCTTCGAGCGCATGAAGGCCAACGGCGTCAACTAATCGGGATAGACTTGGGTTCGGCGTACGGGGCTGGTTGCTTTGGCAGGGATCAAGGGGAATCAAACAAAATTTGACCTGCAAAGGTTTCTCACTAGGAGAGAAGAGCTCAGATCAACCAGACTGGTAGCACATCATGAAAGCCAGAGTAATCGGGCTGATTTGACAGATTTCCATATTGACCTCCGCGCGAGTCGTGATGGCCGGTGATCATTTCGGAGTTTCCCGGTCCCACCAGATTGGTTGAAGTTGAGCATCATCTTATCGTACTGGATCCAAAGCCAGAGTCATGCTAGTAGATGATGTGCAAAAAGGCTGTAGATAAGCAACTTATATCAATGAAGGCGAGGATGTGCCAAAGTTATTACTCATCCACCTGAGTAAGCTATGCTAGCGAGCAGCCGAGTAGCAACGCAGTGCTACACCATCATCGGTCGCAGTTCCGGTCGGTAATGGTTGCATAGACGAGCGATGCCATGCCATGCCATGCGATTTGTTGATTCTACCTCCTTCACTGTCAACAAGATGGAGGTGCCGTACAACGTCATCCCTGTCACCGGGACCCTGTCCGCGTAATCACCAAGGCCGCAGTGAACGGGCTGCGCCAGCTACCGCCACCTGAATGCTCAGCAGGTCCCCGGGCTGAGGTGTGGCGGCCCGTCGGCAGTGCACTTGCAGCAGCTGCTGCGAGGCTTATAAAATACAATGCTGATTAGACTATTATTCGGCGTCAGCTAACCATTCTTGGAAGGAACTTAGGTGCGGTTATGAACGATAGCGATGACATCTACGACAGCGACAATGCTATAGTCGTAACAGAGGAAGCGGTACAAGAAATTTCTCCTGGAGATGGTTAGCATGCACCGAGTAGGGAACCGGGGACTGTCGAATAGGGCACCTCCAAGGCTACAACTGCCAGTTTCCTCCGTACTTATTAGCACCTACTACTACCTACCTAGAGAAGGTAGGTGCCTCCTGCCTGCCTCCCAGCTGGTCGGGTACCTACACACGCAGCATCCAACATTCAGCCCACTGAGGCCCGATCGGCGAACGACGTAATTTGGCGGGGCACCGCGAAAACGTAAATCCACCCAAAATAATCGCAACCTGCGGGCCTCACTCTGTTGTCACTGATTGTTCCCTTGTGATTCCCAGTTCACAACTTATGCTTGAATCGCCAAGGCACCGCCGGCATTCCTAATCCGCCATCGCTCACGAAACCACACCAGAATATTCTTCGCCGCGCCTCTCGCTTTCATTCCCTGTTTATTATTTTGCCAGTGCGCCTCTTCATCGATAGACCTCACCGTCTCTGTCCTTCCTTGATACCCCCCGCCGACCAAACTTTGCCTTGCCACTACATCGACCATGGTCGTCGACACCGCATACTACGACACGCTGGGCGTGAAGCCCACCGCCACCGATATCGAGATCAAGAAGGCGTATCGCAAGTTGGCTATTGTCCACCACCCAGGTAAGCACCTCGTCCGGCGCCCTCCCTCCCGTGCCTTCCCCCACTTGCGCGCGCATTACTGACCGCCGCCCCCACCATCACCAGACAAGAACCCCAATGACCCCTCCGCCCACGAAAAGTTCCAAGAGATCGGAGAAGCCTACCAAGTGCTGTCCGACAAGGACCTGCGCGTTGCCTACGACAAGTATGGCAAGGACCACGCCAAACCGCAGGAGGGCTTCGCCGACCCCTCCGAGTTCTTCACCTCCATCTTTGGCGGTGACGCCTTTGTCGACTGGATCGGCGAGATCAGCCTGATGAAGGACCTGACCGCGACGATGGACATCACCATGCAGGAGGGCGAGGAGGGCGCCGAGGGTGCTGAGGGCGCCGATGGCGAGTTCCCCGGCACCGAGGAGGCCAAGAAGGAGAGCGCAAAGACTGCTGCCGCCGCCGCAGCCGGCTCGGAGAAGACCGCAGAGCCCGAGAAGGCCGCCGCCAGCAGCAGCGGCGCCAGCGCGCCGCCCCCCGCCGTGGTCGTTGAGGACGAGAAGGAGAGACTCAAGGCCAAGTACGCCGCCGAGGAGGCCGCCGCCGGTGTGCCCAACGCACCACCGCCTGCCTACGAGGAGCGCCAACCCTCACCGAGCCCGTCCGGCGCCTCGGGCACCTCGAAACGCACACAGATTCCCCTCCGCCCCGCCCTGATGGACCGGCCATCTGACGAGGTCGGCGGCGTCGAGACGGAGGAGTCGCTGCGCAAGAAGGAGAAGAAGAAGGGTCTGACGAAGGAGCAGCGTGAGCAGCTTGCAGCGTACGACAAGGAGCGCGCTCGCGTGCGCCAGGAGCGCGTCGACACGCTCTCCCGTAAGCTCATCGACCGGATAAGCGTGTGGACCGAGACGGACAAGGGAGCGGACGTGACCAAGTCGTTCCAGGAGAAGACGCGCCTCGAGGTGGAGAACATGAAGATGGAGTCGTTCGGCCTCGACATCCTGCACGCCATCGGCCAGACGTACCTCGCCAAGGCGACGGCGCTCATCCGCAGCCAGAAGTTCCTCGGCATCGGCGGCTTCTTCAGCAGGGTCAAGGACAAGGGCACCATCGTGAAGGAGACGTGGAACACCATCAGCAGCGCCATCGACGCCCAGCAGACGATCGAGGAGATGGCTCGCATGGAGGAGAAGGGCGGTGCTGAGTGGTCCGACGAGGCCAAGGCGGAGTACGAGAGGCGCGTGACGGGCAAGATCCTCACGGCGGCGTGGCGCGGCTCGAAGTTTGAGATCCAGAGCGTCCTGCGCGAGGTGTGCGACGCCGTCCTCTACGACAAGAAGGTGCCCCTGAACAAGCGCCTGGAGCGCGCCCAGGCGCTCGTCCTCATCGGCGAGATCTTCGCCAACGCCCAGCGCTCGCCCGAGGAGGAGGGCGACTACCTCGTCTTCGAGCAGCTCGTCGCCGAGGCCGCCATCAAGAAGGAGAAGAAGAAGGGCAAGAAGCACCAGGACGCCGCGGCCGAGGTGGCCGGCGACGCGCCCAACGTCCCCAAGCCCGACAAGTCGTAGCGGAGCTGCGGGCCTGACGGGCGTTCGTGTTTTTATTATTAGATGACAGATATACTTCTTTGCGGCTGCAATGGCACACTCCCCCTTTTTATATTCTTTACTATTCATTCGTCCCGCCTCGTTCTGCCGTCGGTGACTATCGCCAGGTGTCTTTCTCGCAGGAGTCCTAAATGCTGAGAGTTGGTGGACTCGTGTACGGGGTTTACTGCTTCTGAGGGACATGTTTGGCACGCCGAGTGATGACGCGCACACCTCCTACCAAACCTAGATGAGATGAAGCCGGGGGTCATTTTCGAGTTCTCATGTCCCAAAGCTTGTGTTTTTGATATATCATTCTCCGAGGCGCGATATTCCAACTGTCCATGCATTCCTCGGCCCCCGCGACCTTGCCGAGGGATGACCAGCAACGGACATAGCCAGCTGGTATTCCAGAGCGAAGCTCTGAGGCCCTGGCAGAAAATCTGCCACAGCACGGCACAATTGCTCCGAGCTTTTGGAATAGGGTTTGAGCTAGCATCTTAGAAGGGGGTGTAGTAAGTCTACGTCAGACCCCAAGCGAGTCGGAACTCATGCCGGAGCCGAAGCAACGATGTCCGGAGCCGGACTACGTACGATCCGCTCCGGGCCTGCTCAATTGCAGTTAACCAATGATTTGCAACCCCAGCCTCAATATCTAGAGCGAGAACTACAGTCGGCCTAGTTTACCCGTGCTTCAACTTCGGTGATCACGAGCTGGGAACGACGACGGACGACGACGGATGACGACAAGGAATAGTAAGACAGTAATAATGTTAGGTAAGATAGTAAGGTGACGGAGGATAATGATATCTCCAAGTTTCGCTTCGTGACAGATGCCATGACCCCAGCTCACGCCTCATCCGACTCGTTTCCGGCATCCTCGGGCTTCTGCGCGTAGACGACGTGACTGTGAATTGGATGTTAGCCAGATACCAACACCTACAATCCGCTCGGATCTCGTCAACTTACTGGTCGAACATGGCGTGGAACGTTCTGGTCTTCATCTCCAGGCGGACCTTTGCCAGCATCACCAGCACCTCCTCCCGCGTCTTGCCCAGGACCTCGCAGAAGAGCTTGAGGCTGAAGCCCTCGAGGCCCTCCAGCAGCTGGATCAGGTTCATCATGCCAATCTCCTGGAAGTGGGGGTCCTTCGGCCACGGGCCCACGGGGCACTTGAACTGCTCGTGCGTCACGCTCCGGAACCCGGCGTCCCTGACCCAGCTCTCGATCTTGCGACCCGGGCAGGGCTCTCGGCCGATCATGCGACAAGCTTCGATGCACTTCTGGTTCCAGTAGTTTGTTGTGTGGCTTTCGGTGAAAGAGCCGTCCTGGGAGTAGTACTCGCCGTCGAGGTCGTGGAACTCGGCCCAGCCGCCGGGGTTGAGGTTACTACGACAGGCGGTGAGCTGAGACCGGGAGGTGGTTCTCACGATGGAGGAGGGGGGCCGGGCCAGGGTCTGGATTTGATTCACTCACTCGAAGATGTTCTTCACCAGCTTGGGCCAGTCGGCAATGGAGCCTGCCATGTGGCGCACGAAGATGTAGTCGTACTTCTTGGAGTTCACCCAGGGGCTCTCGACGTCGTCAATCTCGAACTTGACGTTCGTGGGGACCCTTTTTGCCGCGCCGGGGGTTAGCAACTCGGCAGCCGGAGCCGTTTTTGGTAGGGATTCCAGACTCACCAGGTAGGTTGGATGGCGCTCAGGTCGTTTCCGAGAACCTGAATGTACTTGTTAAATGGCAAACTTTCGACGACGAGAAGTTGGAAACGTTGTTATCGCCTACCTCAGTGTTGGGAAACTCGTCCGCGATTTCCATCGCCCCTGTTCAACACGGAAACGGATTAGCGACTGGTTTGGGCCCATCTCGCGGTCCGAACGCATTGGGACACTTACAGATGCCGGTTCCCGTCCCAACGTCGAGGATGCGGTGAACCTTCTCCTTCTCAAGGGGGGCCAGGTAGAGCCTATCGCCGATCGCTTTGCAGACCATGGCATGGGTCAGGTCGAGGCGGTCCATTTCCATCTAAATCCACGCAAAGAGATTCAATTTAGTGCAGGCTCTCCTCTGGTCGGATCGGGGAAGATCATTACCTCGTCGTTGGGGAGAATGTAGGCTAGAAGCACCAAAGTCAGCGAGACCTGTACGGCAAAGGGCACCGGGCCGTCACAAGACTCACCTCCGCGGCGGAAAGCATGGTACCTGCGTCCGTGTTCGGTGGGATAGTCGACGGCGCTGGACGCCAGCGACGTGGAGTACGACGAGCTGGAGCGACATTCAACGACGAGTTCTTGAGGGGTGCTTCTCTCGGGACTCTTCCATACATTTGCTCATCGATCGAGGCTCCGTCGGTCTGCACCGCCTCGATCCGGGCGGGCACAGGCTCGGCAGCAGCCGGCGTATCGGTAGGCGAGTTGGCCATAATGATTTATGATTCTGGCGTCGTAATTTCGCGTTGGGAGCTCGAAATCTTTCGAAAAATCACGGGGGGCGGCGGCCCTTCCGACTTTTCTTTCTTTCCTTTTACCCCGCCGGCAGGCCTATGAAATAGGAATGAGGACGACCAACAGGCATTCTGGCCTGCGGCTATCGGATGCGAAAGAGACAACTGCACCGTCGGGCCAAGTTTCCTCGTACGTTGGCAGCAGCAGGCCAGGGAGACCCGCTGACAGATGCTGTCGACGGAGAGTCGATGCCTCCCTGCACTGGGGATTCGTGGATGCGGGACCCACAGGCCGGGGGTGTTCGTCTCAACGTCCAACGAGGCTGGCTCTGGGCTCGCTCGTTTGCTGCTGGCATGCAGGTAAAATGTGATAATGATCAATTCTGGCGATTGTGTTGCTTCCTCGGGAAGGGAGCCCCTCTTCGCCAGGGCGGCCAACCACTCGCGACGTCGAGCTGGGATCGGGAGCGCGCCGGAGTCGCTTCCGGCTCCCCGGCGAGAAATGTGGGGCTCGTGACCTCCCCTCCCTCCCACATGTCCTCCACATCAATCCAGTCCCTCCTGCAACTTCAAGTATCCTGACGAATCCTTTCGAGACTCGATGTTGGTTGTGAGGCACAAGACTCTTTTCTAGATGGGAACTATTACTTCACAACCTCCAGGCATTCGTCCCCTCTGGCCATTCCAGTTGACAGACCGAAAATTGTACCATTGCGCCATATGCAAAAGAGAGGTTCCCCTCATGCATTTAGGCATTGTTGGTAT
>WIGN01000262.1:0-58522 GCA_014235955.1 Colletotrichum sojae | reverse complement strand
AGAGACAGCGGCAGTTGGCCAAGAAGTCGGACAAGTATTTCGAGTCGCTGCAGAGGCAGACCACGTTTGTCTGAGGCTTATGATGAAGGCCTGTAGCTCTCCAGCGCGGCTGCCCAGAATCAGGCGCGCGAGATGCAAACGAGAGCATGTGTAAGAGTATACACACAGGCAAGGTTGCAATCAAGGTCGGTAGGCTTTTCGCAACTACTGTTATATATCGCGTGGTCAATATCGGTTATGGTGCTTTTATGGGTTGCATTTTATGTGGTATATATAAGGGGTGAATTACGACAATCTCTTGGATAGTTGCCACAATACCAACGCAGATAAGAACATACACTTATATATTATATGGGTGATATCGGACATGATATATTAGAGGCTTGTATTCTTTGTGGTATGGAGTAATAGGTGCATTGCAACAATCCTTCTGATAGTTTCCACGACATGGAGGAGAATAGAGCATATAGGGAAGCTCAACTCGCTGCAGACTCGAGTGTACTAGACAGAAACCTCAACGGATAGACTAGCCCAGTTTAGATCTTCGTAAACTATGCGTCCTCAACTGAAGGAAACGGGACTAGTACCCCGCGGAGCCCGGGACGGACGTTGAACATCCAAGTACGGGATGGCGCTGCAGATGCCCTAAAGCGCAGTGCGGGTAGAACGCAATACTTGATCGCAATAGTACGACATTCTCCAGGAGACTTTTACGCAGTGTACTTTTGTAGTCGTCCTGAGGCGTGCCTAGTCGACGGGCTTTGTGATGATGCTGATAGACGACCTCTGAAGGGCAGCGCCGAAGTACCGTGAAGACCCAAGTATTTGGGAAGTGCGATGTCTTGCTCCACCGAGGAAAGGGGACAGTGCCAGGGTGCTTTGCAAGGGGGCCAGGCCTGGAAGTGGGATGCCGAATCCCTTACCTTCAGGAGGTAATAACTCATTAGTTGATTCACACATGCCAGTCACTATGATCGGTCCAGGGACGACAGGCGTCTTTCATCGTCTTTCCTCATAAGAAGAAGAGTAAGTGGGTAGTAATTGATGGATGAAGATGTCGACCTTGATGTCTCGAGGTCTCGCCGCAGAACGGAACAGAAGAGCGAAAGATTTTCTGCCCGCCATGGGTACAAGGACAACCCCTGATGGGTTCGGGGAGTGTCAGGTTCCTGTCGTGACGCGAACGAAAATGAGAGAACCCGCAGGGCAGTAAGCGAGGAGCTGGCACGAAGCGAACAGTTTTTCCGTTGGGTTGCGGTCGTGTAAACGAAAAATCACCGCGGACCTATACCCCTGAATGGGGAATACGGGTCAAGCAGCCGGGCCGTGCAGTGTGCGGAGGCCGTAATACCCGCACGACCGGGACGAGGTCGCGTGGGCTCATTGGCCGTCAGGTCTGTTTGGCCCTTGGGGTGATTGGGAGTGGAGCATGGAGTGGAGAGTAAGCAGTCAATCTCGATGGTGGACGTGGTTGAATGGATTAATTGAGGGGAGTTGGAGGAAACAACAATGTGTCTGTGAAGTGCTCAACTGGCCATGATTGCTTACCGTGTTCTATTAGTAAATACCCCCCTCATTCCGCTCAGGGGGTTCGAGATACTGAGTTAAAGGGAAGAGGAAAAAAGGCGCGTTTGCTGCTGACTAAGTGCCAGCGTGTGCGTGGTTTAGGGGGCTGAGTGATGAATCTGATGAGAGACAGATGAAGCCGTGTGCCGTGATAGCGCGGCAGGTTCCACAGAGGAGACAACAGCGAATGATTCAGGCGAGCATCGATGATGCAAGGCCATGGAGTGGTATTCGTACTGTATTTACCGAGAGTATCTTTAGAAACAGGGCCGGAGGGGGGGCTGTTTGA
Source organism: Colletotrichum sojae (assembly GCA_014235955.1). Lineage (NCBI taxonomy): Eukaryota > Fungi > Ascomycota > Sordariomycetes > Glomerellales > Glomerellaceae > Colletotrichum > Colletotrichum sojae. The sequence continues at coordinate 56,667 of WIGN01000262.1, read as the reverse complement.
AACTTCCCTGCCTGAGCCTTGAGCTTGCAAACTTGGTGGAAGCGAAGGAGGCTTGCTTTGCGGTACTCCGTACGGATACCCACTTTGTATATTACCGCACAGTGCCTTCCACCATGGGCTCGCTCCTGCACCGGTGGCAGTTGCTGCTTGGCTCCCCGCAGCGAAGGACACTGGAAGTCTGGAAAGTGGTTGAGTGGGTCAATCCTCGGCACTGACGACCCGGTTTGCGTCCACTAATACGGTGCTAGCGTGCCATGGCCGGTTCCAGACGCTGCCCTCCCATCCTACCCTGGATCTCCGCCCAGCAGAGGGATGCTCCCGCTCCCCCCTGACATACATTTCTTGGCAGCATTGCTCTGCGCCCAGGGTAGGGCAAACACAAGATACCAATGGTAACACAACCGCAACCGCAACCGCAACCGCAACCGCAACCGCAACCGCAACTAACGTGCCGTGGTGAGCAGTCGCCCGGTTGATGTAGCTGCCAATGTAGCTACCTGCGGCATCGCGTGCCTGTCTTCCTGTTCCAGAGGAATACCCAGCCGGAAGCGGGCGAGGGGTGGCTCAGCTCCCATCAGCTGAGGTGCTGAGGTGCCCGGGTTGTTGTGGTGGGAAGGTTTTGTGACTGGCCGTTGTTTTCTGGGGGGATTTCGCTTGCCTGGGTGGGCACGCTCCAGACAGACACACATAGAACCTACCGCCATCGCAAACAAGCAATTCATCATATGCAGGGCGACGCAGCCATTGCAGGGGGCGGTGGACCTGGTGGTGCTTGACTGCCCCCCAATTTGGATCGGCTGGGATCCTTGGCGCTAACTTGAAGAACGGGCACTACGTAGTATGCCATTGGTAACATATCACGTATTTCTCTTCGCTTGCCAGAGAGGTAATACGGTAGTCCTGCTGCGGATAGTAAGGCCGTTGTGTGCGACACTAACATGTGGTGGCTTGGTCTGTCGGGAAACGCTACTCCCTGTTGGTACCTAGTGCCCGGGTTACTAGGTAATTTTCATTACATGCCGCATGTTCGTAAGAATACTTGTGTACTGAACTACCATGTATGATATGTACCTTGCCTTGACGTGAGGCATGTACCTCAATACCTCGCGGAATATAGTTTGGCACTGCAGGGAAGGCGCGGCACAAAAGTTTGAGAAGCCACCACTGTGGAGAGGAATGGCGGAAAGAACGACAAACGGGAGCAGACATAGGCACAGGCGTACCTACCTTCTCCCATAGGGCCATGCTTGCCTGCCTCATTTTCGTTCCGCCCGAGCTTTGTGGACCGTGACCGTCTCATCGTCCCTTCCCCGTTCCGGCCTTGGGTCGTCGCCGCCGACGCGCCAGTTGCCATGCGCTTGTCCCTTTTCCTTTTCCCTTTTCCCTTGTTGTCTCGAAACTCTCTCTCCTTGTCGTCGAATCCTAGCACGTGTAACGATTGCGCCTTTCCCTCCATCCTAGTAATCTTCAAATATTCTTACCTCTTCCATCTCTCCCTTCCCCCTCTCCTACCCTCCCTGCCCGCCTGAGACACCGCCATCCACCTCGCCAAAATCTTTCGATCTCGACCTTCGGCCGTCCGACGACATTTCTTCGAGACCTTCCCGGCTCTGCTCTGGCTTGGTCGACAGCCTCCCCGCCGACCTCTGCCATGCCCTCCTCCGGCGAGTACGACCGCCGCTCATCGTCGACAGAAGGGTTCGACGTCGAAGAAGGGCACAAAGAGCCTCTCCTCCCGGTATCAGGACCGTCCTCCCGTTCGAAGAGGAAGGGCACCGTCTTCGCCTGGCTCAGGGGGAGGCCTCGTGCTCTGCTGAGGGCCGTCCGTCGCCAGCCTCGATCGATCCCACGCCTCCTACTTCGGTATAGCTTCGTTTTCGTCCTACTCATCCTCGTAACGACGCCCATCTTCTTTCCATCCTACACTCGACACCCGAAACACTACAAGGCTCTCCGAAAACGATGTCTGGTCTCCGACAGCTTGTCCGGCTGCGCCAACCCTCATAACGAAAAGGTCTTCATAGCCGCCAGCTTGTTCGACCCGGACGGCAAGCTTGCCGGTGGAGAGTGGGCGAAGAATGTGCTGGACTTGATTCACATGATTGGCGAGGAGCATGTCTTCCTCAGCATATACGAGAACGACAGCGGCGAGCAGGGCACCGCCGCCCTCGAGGAGCTCAAGAAGAATGTCCCCTGCAAGCACCACATCGTGAGCGACGAACACGTCGACTACGGCGCCTTTCCCCATCTGACGATGCCCGACGGCACCCAACGCCTGAAGCGACTGGCGTACCTCTCCGAGATGCGCAACCGCGCGCTGTACCCCCTGGACCAGTTCGACTCTGACCGCGGGGTCGTCCAGTACGACAGGATCCTGTTCCTCAACGACGCCATGTTTGCGCCCGTCGACGCCGCCCACCTGCTCTTCAGCACGAACACCGCCGACGACGGACGCGCCCACTACCTTTCGGCCTGTGCCCTCGATTTCGACTGGAACCCCTTGACCGAGTACGATCTGTATGCCCAACGAGACGCCGAGGGCTACTCGAACGGCATTCCCATCTTCCCCTACTTTTCGAACGCTGGCAAGGGTATATCGCGCAAGGCCATGGTGTCGCAGACGGACGCCGTCCCCGTGAAGAGTTGCTGGGGCGGCATGGTGGCAATGCAGGCGAAATGGGTGCAAAATATGAACAAGCAGCTGCCCACGAAGGACTGGCAGTCGGTCGCGCACCACGTCATCGACCCGGACCACCCCCACAACGTCACGGCGCCGGTGCGCTTCCGTTACGAGCCCGAGTTGTACTTTGACGCGTGCGAGTGCTGCCTGTTCATGGCGGACGTGACGACTGTGGCGGACAAGGCCGGCGAGATGGACATGGGCGTGTTCGTGAACCCGTACGTGCGGGTCCACTACCGAAAGAAGACGCAGCGATATGAGCGCTTCATCCGCCACTGGGAGCGGCTCTTCCCCCTGCCGCAGGCCATCCTCACGCGCTACATCGGCCTGCCGACGCCGAACCCACATCGCGAGGTGGAAGAGGGCCAGAGGTTCTCGGAAGAAATCTACCACCGCAGGGAGGGCTGGAAGATGGTGGAGAGGACGGGCCGCAGCGGCATGTTCTGCGGGGTTCGGGCGATGCAGCTCATCAAGGAGTCGCCGCGCGTGGGCAAGAACTGGGAGAACTGGTTCGACATTCCGTGGTCGCAGCAGAAGCTGGACTTTCCTCTGTGAGGCGCGGTTTCTGGCGTTTTTGATGCCATGGCGTATCGGCTCGAATGTTTTATTTTTCTGTTTTGGGTGGGAGCTCTGGTGCTATTGCCTGGTCTTGATTTCGGCGTTCAAAGACGGGAGTTGTCAGTAAGGATAAAAAAAAGGGGGGCATGGTCTGGTGTTGTGACTTTTTTCAGCAGGGGAAGACTGACGGCCAAGTAGATTTACGATACCACTTTCGCTACCTATCTTAGCATTTCAAGACGAATAATCTTTACCTACTATCTTGCGCTCTGTCTATCTGGAACGAATTTTCTCCGTTGTGGCACGTCAGTCACGCACATGGTCGAGATGGACAAAGGCGGCTGGCTGGCGTTGTGGCAGATTCTTTCCCTGTATTAGACCCCTCTTTGGTCTCTCTGAGCGCGCGTATAAAAAGCATGACGTGATTTGATCAAATACCTATCCAAATACCAACAAGGCAGCCTCCCGTCCGTCGGCGTCGTCGCCCCTGAACGTCTTGACATGGGCGAGATGGAGACAGAAAAGCAAGAAAAGTAACAGAACATCCAGCGGCGAAACAAAGCACCGTAAATCATGGCGCATCCCGAAATACCTATATCAACCAAATCAGATCCGAACCGAACCGAAAAACCCGCTCGCTCAACAACGACAAAGGTGGTATCTCATCGTAGGAAGAAAAGACACGAAGGCAGATGAAGTTGGATCGGCTCCGGCGGAAAGGGGGGCGACATGTGCGCGTCTGGGTCCTGGAGTCCCCATGAGCGTCGATTCCCTCGCGGAGCCGCGTTGCAGGAAGGGGGTTCTGAAGGATCTCAGGGGGCGGCGGTCTCGGTGGTCGCGGCCTTTGGCTTGGTGGCCTTGGGCGTAGTCTCCTGGCTGGGTGTTAGGCTGACGGTTGCGCCACGTGTTGGAGGAGGGATACATGCCTTCTTGCCGGACTTGACAGCACCGGTGGCCTTGGTCTTGGCCGTCTTGGCTACGGATTTGGCCTGGGGAGGACTTGTCAGCTCCGGGCTCTGTGTTCGGTCCTGGATAACAGGAAGTCGCGTCGCGACGGGGTCATCGCGATGGGCATGGCTGGCGATAGCCTTGAGAAGCGCGTTCCGCGCACTGCGGAACGCGCTGCAAGGCCATTCCGAAGCCGTTGACAGGTAACGTACCTTGGTGGCCACGGTGGGCTCCTTCTTGGCGTTGGCCACCTTCTTCTTGGTGATGCCGACGGGCTTCGCGCCCTTGGCGGTGGCGGCGCTGGTGGTGGTGGTGGATTTGGGCTTCGCGGAAGCGGCGGGGGTGGTGCGCTTCTGGCGGGTGGGAGCGGTGTCGATGACGGGGAAGATGCGCGGCTTGGAGTTGCCGGTCTGGGAGCGGGTTCCTTCGCGGGCCATTTTTGCGTTGGGTTTCTGGAGTCGCGATGAAATGTCAGCTACGGGGTCGCGTAGAGGAGAGGAACGCGATCGCGATGGATGCAGCGCGATCGAGAGGCGACGTGGTGGTGGAATGCGCGCGCGAGAAGAAACGGAGGGAGTGCGGGAGGAGGCGAGAGGGGAAGAGGAGGATGGCGCGATGGGCGGCAAAGTCGACGGAAGGTGCAGCGACTTGGCGGGCTTACCGGGAGGTGAGATGCGACGGCGGGACGCGGGAAAATAGCTTCTGAAGCTGTAGAGATGAGTTAAATAGACGACGAAGGAAGATCCGGAGGGTTTTGACGAAGGAGCGAGGTGATAGAGAGGTGTTGTTGTTTTGTTTTTCTTTTGGTGGGAGATGGGGAGGGGGGAGTGCGAGGTTTTGACGTGGTTTCGTGTGTCGCGGCACGGAGAGGGGCGACCAAAGTGGTAGAGCGTGAGCGGGCTAGACAACCGGCGAGACGGGTCACAAGGGTCTTTTTTTTTTACTGGGACTGATAGACCTGCTGGCTGGACTGGATGGAGAGGAGAGGAGAGGCACTTGGCCAAGAAAAATTAAAGGACGAGGGGAAATGACGATGACCTTTTTCGGCTGCGCCTCTGAGAGGACACTGGAAGGTGCGGATCACGGGTAGTCAGAATCCATGGAAGGAACCTACTCAAGAGTCACTGCCTGCGATGGACGCGACGACAAGAGCATCCAAGGACCTAGGGAAAGGGGGGCTTGCCCTCCATCGTACCTACTTTTGCAGGTAGTGTACCTACCTCTAATGTTGGAGGAAGGTGACGGTGGCGATAACCAGCAGTAGCACCTGCCTACTATGTGTGTACTTACCAATTACCTACCCGTGAGCGCCATTTCCTCAATCATCACATGTACCTGCCCTGCCGTATTGCCTCCAGTGTTCGTGCCATGCCATGCATCTTATCTTGTGTGGCAGGTGGAAGTAACCATGAATTAGGGCAGTCTCAACCGTTGCACTTTCCCTCATGATTCGAAACCGTTTAGCCTTATCGGAGACAACCCTTGGATACCTACCTAGGTACCTAGAACGCGGGGAGCAGGCGCACTCGACGGTTGGGCCTTTCCATCCAGTCCACTCCTCCAGTCCATGTCTTTCCGTCTCTCCAAATCTTCCACTGAAAATGAAAATAGAAATATCCATGGATCCCACCTGCTTCACCCAAGTCCAGACAAACGAAACGAGTTCATTCATGGATACCAGCGTTAATTTGGCATTCAACTCCCAACGTCTCCTCATCACATCGCCTATTCCCGACCTAGGGACCTACGGTAGGGACTACCACACCGTCTTCTTAGCGACGTTTGGCGTCAATCCGTCTCCCGTCCCGTCTCCGTCTCGTTCATCCTCTGCTGGTTTATTCTTCTTCTCGTTAGGTAGGTTCTCCAGCGACGCCGAACCGCCTGAACCCTGCAGCGCAAGCGGCGCGCATGACCACATCCATCGTCCATCACAAGGCACAGAGAAAGACGGCGATACCGGGACGATGGAGAAGTCCAGACAAAGTCCAGGTTGGGACCACATCCAAGGGTCGATTGCAGCACTGACACCACGACTAGATCGACCGCAGAAGCGCCCCACACATCGCACGGATGCACTGTACACATATCGCCCAGACTGAACCAAGCCACTCGCCTGAGGCCATTCACACACGTTACTCGTTGCAACAGATCTCTCGATTCATTTACTACAGAAACCCGAGATCAAAATACGACCAGACCAAGTTCGAGAAAATCGCTTCTCACTCGTTATTCCCGCACTCTCGGTCGATAGAAACTAGCAGTCGTGGAGATCAAGCAGCTCCAACCGTCACCCGATATCCCAAGCGCTCGATGTCGCGATAGATCGCCTTGAGGTGCTTCCACACATCCTCCTCTTGCTTCGCCAAGCCCTTCTCGTGCGTTCTGAACGTTGCCATCTCTCTCTTCAACGGTTGTGCACGCCACTGCGATTTGCGGAACCGTTCGATGTGAGTTGCCCACACCGGTTTCATCACCTGAACGTTCCTGACACCCAACATCTTTCGAAGCCAAGAGTTCCCGGACTCGACATCACCCTTTATGTCTTCCTTGAGCTCAAGCCAATGAGTCACTATTGATTGTTGAGCAACGGCCCAATGCACTTTCAAGTGTTTGCAGCGTCAGCATTTTCCGTCTTCCCCATTGTAGCTGCGCAATCATCATGTCCATGGAATGCTTACATTGTCTGACTTCAGCCGCGAGTCTAAAGCAGTCGGTGGATATCTGGCACCAGCCCGAGTAGCGGTCCCACGTCCTCTGACACTCGTTTTCCAATGCCTTGGACTTGGACACGTCTCTGGCCTCGACGCTGGACTTGCAGAGAGGCTCCTTCTCGGAGAAATCATTCCATTTTTCGTCTTGGTTGTCTTCCGAGTTGGACAACTTCTTCAGGGCACTCCAGGCGACATACTCTTCTTTCATTCGCTTCTCGGTGAACTTTTCCAGAACGCCACCTTCTCCGGCCAGACTCTGCAACGTCTCGAGTAAGACAGCGTGCCACTCCATGGAATTTGCCATTTCTCGGTTGACTTCTTTCGCCACTTCGGACGCCGTCGCGGTCCCTCTGAAGGTCGACGTATCATGAAGAGCCCGCCAGCTCCTCTGGAAGTGAGGGTTGCCCTTGGAAAACAGTTGGCTCAGCGCGTCAAGGCTCCCATCAGCTTTGATCGTGTCCCGTGTCATGTGCTTGGCAGCCAGCGGAAACGGCTTTTTTTCGATGGCGTACGCTGCGAGCGCTGGCAAAGACTTCGAGACTTTTCCACTGTAAGACGTGCCTTGAACACCCCTCCACACGATCGTTTCGACAGTGGTGCCCCAGAGGTTAGCCGCCCTCGCCGTGTCCTTCACGTTAAAGTTCCAACGATCCACTTTGTCGATGAGCAGCTCGCCCAGCTGCTGCGGTGAGCCTTGAGATCTTATCCTCCGGGTGAGTGCCATCACAGCCAAGCCCAGCTCCCAGTACGCGGCTCGTGATGCCCTCACATGCTTCTTCTCTGCGGTGAGGTAGCGGTGTGTGAAGGTGATCTAGTGAAACTGTCAGCTCTGATGGCACGAGACCCAAGTCCCCTCTGCACGTAGCTGAGGGGGCGGGCGGCAAACGAAGGAGGGCCTTACTTCGAATTCGGAGCCCACCGCCTTGTTACGAACACCAGCAACGGCCACGGTCCAGTCTCTGAGGGACTCCTTCTGCTTGTCCTGCTCCAAGAGATGATCCTTCCATGCCAAGTCGATACATGGCGGTAATTGCTGGGATTTGGCGAACACGACAACTAGGCTGCAGCACAGCTTGCCCATGTTGGCGGTTGTGATGGTGGTTGTGATGGCGATGTCGGCGGTCAAAAGGAAAAGAAGGAAAAGCAAATAAGACCTGTCCAGTGGATTCAAGCGGATTGGTTCCTCGGTTAAATAGTCGTAAGACGGAGTCGCCAGGGCCTACGGACTTGAACGTCAACTGAGGTATGATGTGTAGAGTTTGTTGGGACGTTATCTAACTGCCCGTGGCGTCAAATGGCGGCATGCCTGCAGGCCTGCATCGCCACGTCCATGCCACAACGAGCTTTGCTCCCGTATCGGCGTTCATACGAAACTTAGTATTCTGTGCCGTGGAAAGCTGTCCAGACGACAGGACCAGCTGGTGATGGACTGTGGATGAGCATGTCCCGAGTGCAGGACCCGGAAATATTCTATTGATCAGCCCTCGGCAGAACAACTCACGTCTCCTTTGGCACTCTTGATTACTCGGCCGAGGTTCGCAACCGTTGCTGCGGTTCAGTCGCTTGGCTCGTTGTTTCTTTCTTGCGTCTTCATACTTCTCTCGTGCAGGGCCTGCAGCTTGTCAAGCCGTACGGCGGGGCTGGCAGCCGTGCTCACGGCAGACACCAATAAGGTTCCGGTGGTGTCGATGAAGCTCGTATATCCGTACCGGAAGTTGGTTATCTACCGTTTGGAGATTCCCAGTTTGCTGAGCTGCTCGTGTCGGCAGCCACGCCTTCTAAGTGGAAGCATGCCGTGACCAACGGCTGCGTGACCGCCAGCCATAGAAATGCCGTCGCAACGAGAAATAGGCTCCGCACCTGCCTAGCGCATGGCGGAGACGGGTAGGTTCTCAACCGCTCATGTCGACATCCCGAAGCGTCGCCTGCATGACGAACCGGTTGAGCGAACCAGATAGAACGCTGTCAGGCACCCAATGTTGGCTATCTGGAGATTATCAACGCTTCTACCTCCAGGCGGAGCCAGACAACCGTAACGGCCTGGTCCCAGAGTCCAACCCCATTTTTCCCGGTTCTGATTCCCGTAATCGACTTTTTGGCATGTGTGGGTGTGGTTCGCTTTGGACCAGTTTATTCGTAGTAGAGATCTCAGTTGACTTCAAAGTCTTGGGGAGTGTGAACTTCAAAGGTCGAGGATTAGTTGAGGTCCTGCCATTCGGACCAGTCCGGAGGTGCCTACGACGAGTCCTCCATGCCCTAGACAGAGCAGTTCTATTCAGGAATAAGGTTCAAGATGAGGAAGAACATCGTGCACGAAATGACCGAAATGCAAGTGGTCCGTCTAATACTGCACCTACTCGGACGACACCGTGGTCTTGAGGCAGACAGTTCGGAGAGGAATGTGAGGCCAGATGGGCCATTTACCATTCAACGTCAGCTCACGTCCCATGCGTACAGCTCGTCACGGCATAAATCATGGTGCCGTATTCATCCAAGTCTTCCAGCCACGCGTCTACCCTACCGCGCCTCTTCGCAATCTCTGGCTCCCCGAAGTCATCCGGGATAGGCCAGAGCTCGTCGATGCAGAGGCCCACGCCAGCAAACTCGGAGAGGTGAAAGTTGTACTTGGCTTCCCATGTGCGCCGATCCCGCGCCTCCCAGAGAGCCTTGCTTGCGGGGGCAGGCAGGCCGCGCAGCTCCGTCGCGAGATGCGACGGGAAGCCATCGTGTGTCAGAAGAGCGCTGTCGAACATACACATTGCGAACAGGGTACGACGCTTGGCCTCAGCGGCGACCCAAGCCTCCCACCTCGGCCGTGCGCCGCGCTGCTCCGCTTCGCAGACGAGCCCTCTACGTGAAGCTGCACAAGCGAGTTCTTGGGTGTTGATCATGGCCTCGCGGAGGAACGAGTGGCAACCCTGCCCGAGACAGAAGAAGATGACCATGGCGTAGATGAGGTGCGCCTGGAAAGCTGCGAGAAGACCCACGTCGTCGAGGGACGAGCGGCGGTCGTACAGCTTCGTCATCTCACGCTGCAGCACCTCCGCGGCGACCTCCTCGGTGCCAGGGAAGGGATTGTCACATATTCTGATGACGGACAGGCAGGTTGACAACGGCAGGCTTGAGGGCAGGGTCAGCTGCGACCAGTGGATGAAGGGCGGCACCTTGTTGCCGCGGATGGAGCAGTTTGCGTAAGACTTGAGGACGCGGTGCATGAATGCGGACAAGCTGGGGGTGTAGTTCTTGGTCGTCTGCCCCGGGAGGGGGACGAAGCTGTTTAGCCACCGATTGGCAATGTCGTCTGGGTTGATGGGACACGTCAGACCGAGGTCAGAAAAGTCGAGGGCGAGGGCGAGGGCGTCTGCTGCGTGGCCGGGACCGGTCGTCGTTGGAGGGACCGGAGCCGGCTCCGTGACGCGACCGGCTCCGGGGTCGGCACCGTCGGGATCCTGGTCGGACTGGGAGGCCGACGGGATGTGTGCGTAGACGCACGAGAGGTCGCGGTGGGCGCAGCGCCTGCACCTGCCGGGCGTGCGGTCGCACTTTGCCTTGGCGGCGACGCAATGGTTGCAGGCTTTCTGTCGTGAGGTTGAGTATCTCGTGGACCGCATGATGGGAGATGGCTGTCGTTCATCTCCGATGGTCGGTGGTTATTTCTTTCTGCAGACGATGGACCGGCCCGGCTTGCATGTGCGTTGGGCGTGTCGCGCCGGTCGCCGCTTGCCGGGGAATGCTGGACTTGGGTTTGCTCAACGATTAACGTAACGAGATGAGGTCACACCTACAATGTATGGTAGATCCCAGATGGGAACCCGAACATGGAACGCGAAATAAAATGGACTCCATCGTCCCCGCAAAGTGACGATGCGGGGAAAGATTCGTTTACGTAATGGCGGCTGGGGCGAGACGGATTCAAGCTCCGCGATGGGGTCGTTCCGGGACACGGACATGTGTCCGGGGGCGTGGCGATGAGATGGAAGGCTTATGTGTCTGGGGAATATGTTGGCGAGGGGAGCTGGGAGGTTGTTTGCCGGGAGAGATCTGATTCGAGTGAAACTGTTGTGTATAGACGACAAGACATGGATTCATAAAAAGAGCGAGAGGACAGGCGTAGTTGGACATTATTTTGTTGTCATTTGGCACAATAATACAGTGATTCTAGTTTATACATGGTATCCTTGCTTTACCACATCCTCTCCCAACACCTGCGGATGAAGGACATCTCGGCCAATCTGGCCTTCTCCACCTCTTCGATGCCGCCCTCCTCCCAGTGCCGGCACTCGGCGTCGACCTCGGCCTTTCCGCTGACGAGGTCGGCCTCCTTGGGCTGGACGAAGCGCGTGCGCTTGAGGACCTTCCAGACGACGAAGGTGAAGACGCCGAAGATGAAGCCAAAGTAGGAGGTGATGAAGCCGCGGACGCTGAAGGGGTAGAAGTTGTCGAAGCCGACGAAGAACAGGGCGAGGATGCCGAGGACCAGCGCGAGGGCCGGGAAGTAAGGGGCCAGGGGCGTGACGTAGGGCAGGGAGGACTCGGGGAAGTTCTGGGCGACGCGGGCGCGGTAGAAGCCCATGTAGGTGATGAGCATGAAGGTGTAGGTCATGATCAGGGCGGTGGTCGTCAGGTCGACGAACCAGAAGAAGACCTCGACGGCGGCGTTGGAGGAGACGAGGAAGGTGATGCACGAGATGACGGTGACGGCGAGGACGCAGTAGATGGGGACGCCGGCCTTGGTGCACTTGAGAAGGAACCTGGGGGCCTGGCCGTCGCGGGCGAGGCCGTAGAGGGTTCGGGAGGTCGAGTAGAGGTAGGCGTTGCCGCAGGACCTTGTAACTGTTAGTATTCTGACCATGTTTCTTCTTTTGGGTGCGAGATAGCTTACCATCCGGACAGGAGGATGAAGGCGTTGATGATGTCGGGAAGAGCCTTGATGTGAAGGTTCTTGATGCCAACAACCCAGGGGCTGGCACCGGCACCGGGCTCGCCGTTCTCGATGGCACCCAGCAGGCCGGGGTCGCGGGAGCTGCAGATGATACCGACGCACAGAACACCGACAACGTAGAAGCCGACGAGACGGTAGAAGATGAGCTTGGCGACGCGAGGGATGGTGCGGCGGGGGTTCTGGATCTCGCCGGCGGCCAGGGCGATCATGTCGGGGCCGGCAATGGTGAAGGCGGCGTAGATGACGACCTTCCACCATCCCAAGAATCTACCAGTAGCGCCATCGGCAAAGTAGGCGTGGATGTAGTTGCCGTCGCCCCAGTTGCGGAAGCCGTAGGCGTCGTGCATGGGGTTGCCGCCGGACATGGTGATGAGGGTGATGAAGCAGAGGCCGAAGAGGAGCAGGACCTTTGTCGAGGCCATGATGAACTCCGACTCGCCGTAGTACTTGACGGCGATGAGGTTCACGGCAACGCAGGAGACCATGGCGACGGCGATCCAGGCGGCGGGGTTGATGTCGGCGTTCCAGTACTGGATGACGGTCGCGACGGCACTGTATTCTGTGCACACGAGCATGAGACCGGCGAAGAAGTAGGTCCATCCCATGGCGAATCCAAGGGCCGGGTCAACAAAGCGGGAGGCGAGTTCGAAGATGGAGCCGCGGATGGGCAGGTAGGCGCACATCTCGGCGACGGACAGGTTGAGGGGCCAGATGAAGAGGAGACCCCAGAACATGTAGCCGAGGACGAGGGAGAGGGGACCAGCCTTGGAGAGGACGCCGCCGATACCGACCTGTCAGATTTCCGTCAGAAACACGGCTCACAATTCACGATCCAGAGGAGTGAAACATACCCAGAGACCGGTACCAATGGAACCTCCAATGGCCATGAGCTGGACATGACGAGGGCTCAGACCGCGGACGGTCTCACCGTACTGCTGGGCGACGGCAGCACCAGTTCCGGAGACGACTTGACCGAGCTTGTTGCTGCTGGAGCTGTCGGCGCGGGCGAGGCCGACAGTCTTTTCTTCCGTGGAAGCCATGATGACGGGACGGTTGTGACGATGCCGGCAGTGAGGTGTGATGACCGGAAGACGAGCACTGAGGGTGGCGGGAAGAGTGATATCTTCAAGTTGTTGCTGGGGTGGAAGTCGGCAACAACTACTGCTCAGAACGCCAATCAGACCGCTTGGGATAGAAAGATAGGAACCGACGAGGCCGGCCGGGGAGTGCGAGACGGGCACATCTTATTTCTATCCGTTCGACGGGATGAGTTCGTGACCCCTGGCGCCGTCTCCCCGAACGCTACGTTATGCCTGCGGCCCTCGCTCCCTCCTCCCCAGGGTGGCAGCGTAGCTAACCTTCATCTGACGTCTCCCGGTTCCTGGGACGTGCTGAAAGGGGCGCGACACTAGACGGAACTGCTACTACGCAGCAGTATGTGACTTACTCGGGTGTTGATAGACAAGACCAACCACTGGACGGGTCCGCCATCTAACAGAGGGCCCCGCAGAGATAAGCAAAGCGCCGGGGAATGGGTGGGAGCTGGGCTGGGGCCGATCAGAGGTGGGCGCGGGGGGGGAATCCCTGCCGGAGGGGGCGACGTCAGGGACGGGCGATACCGACGATAACGGCCTATTTCTCGGTCGTCTCGTCAATCTCTGGAGAAGAGCCAAGAGTTGCTGGCGTCTTTTGTTCGTCGATAGACCATACGAGAGGGCATGTTGAATCTGCCCCCATCCACTCCCACGTTTCGTCATGGGCCCACCGAAGAGATACCGGACGAGGAGTTCACGGGAGAGAGGCGTGTGGTTGCGATATGATGAGCATCACCTCAAGCTTTGGGGTAAAAAGATCAACGCTGGAAGGCTGCCGACGGTAGCCACTGATCCGAGAGAGAGCCTCAGCGAACCAGAGAGACCAGGGTGATGGAAAAGTCTCCGATGGAGGAGCAGCAGCAGCAGCAGCAGGCTTCGTCTGCTCGCATATCAGAGGCCCACGGCAGACAAGCATTGCCTATTGCCTTTCGCGCCCAATGAGCCGCGTACTGAGAGCCTCGGCTCCAGGTCAAGCCTTTGGGCCGTGGCAGCCGTTCTTCACTGAGACCTTGGCGATGGGTCGAGGCACCATCCGACGTCGGATTAACGCGCGCGTGAGATGTTCCATTATCCGATGGACGGAACCTCAAGGGAGGCGAATTCGACTGCCGATAGAACACCACAGCGGCTTGCTGTGCCTGCGGCCACGCCGAAGAGAGGGTGTGATGTACGTTGCTGACGACCGCGGCTGACGGCCCACGAGGCAACGAGCTTGTTTGCTGCCCATTTGCTGCACGTTCTCGGCGTAGAGCAGCGGCCCCCGGGAACCGTCCAGCGTGCTTCCAGCCTATCAGTGCCGCATTGGAACTGGCGGCGGAATGATTTGCGGTGGCATCCGGCAGGGGAGGGAGGGGGAACGACGCGCAGAAAGCGGGTAGAACCCCGACAAGCCCAACCCAGTTGCGGTTTGGCGTCAACGAGCGCCCCGGCGGGAGTGTCGGGACTGACTCGCTGGCTGCAGCAGGGCGCGGGAGACGCCCTGGATTGCTGGGACAGAGACAGGAGCCAGCAGCAGCAGCAGCAGCACAGAAAGACTTCCCGAGTTGAAGGATGCGCTAAAGGCGATTGGGCTTAGAGCCGTGGTTCGTCGAGGCTCTTGTGCCAATGGCCGTTGGCTTGAGAGAGTTTCCAGAAGGACGGGAAATCAGATGATGGTGGAGTGTTTCTGCTCAGGCATCGAGACCCCCCTGTTTGTTCCGGGTCTTCACCGCGGTCCTAGCTCTTTTAGCCCTTCTGTTCTTTTCCCGTCCGTCCCCTGATGCCAGGCGAGTTTTATTACGTACTATGAGTCGCGTTATGGGTCATGCCGGAACGCTAGAGTAGAGATAGGACCCAGACCGAAGAGGGGCGTTGCTTGGTCTTGTACGAACGACCGGTCAATCGGTTGAAGGGAAGATAGTGACAGACCGGAACGCCGTACGGCAACAAATGGAAACCGGGAGGCCGCACGGCGTGGGAGGGGCCGCGATCGCGATGCTCCCCGTGTGGGCATCATGGAGTTGCGTTGGGGTCTGGAGACTGGAGATGCAAAGGCTCGAACATCATCGTGAGAAAGTCGCCGTTTGAGGATGTTGCAAGTAATGAGAGGTTTCCTGTAATATACCGGACTTACACTGCTTGTCATCGAAGGGCGTAGCTATCTCGCAACCAGATAAGAGTCACAAACTCGGCAAAGAGCCGGTTCATAGACAGCTTTGGCTGGAGAGACAGACCCAGGTCGACAACCGGAGTGGTCCGTGTGCGATGCTGCAACGGACCGGGAACGCGATCCCGGTCTGGACCAACACTGCGAACCGGCAACGTTCCGGGCAGCTATCAATCACTGCTTATGCTGTATCCGTACTTCAATCAACGGGCTACACTTTTTGAGACTTCGTCCGAAAGTATAATAAGTCGAGACAAGGATCAATTTGCAAACAAAATGGAAATATGTAAAGCGAACAAGAAGAATTGAGGCCGCGGAAGCGGAATCCCGGCACCTCCATCAATGCTATGCTGCTCGTACCTCAGCTGTAGCGAAGTGCATACAGGTAGGTCAGTAGGTGTGTAGTCTACTACAAAGAGCCAATCGTTCGTTTCCGCTACACGTCGTCTAAAACCCCGATCTATCCTCGACAGATCCGGTCTCCTCTCACGCAACGCGCGTGCATGTATGTACGTAGGTAATCCGCAGATCAAATGCTATCTCCGTCTCGTGCTTTCCAAGCATGACACGTTGAAGGGGCGGCCTCAACCTCAAATCGTCCTCTCTCTGTCTGGATGCCGGCTTGCAAGGGTATCATGGTAAGAAGCAGATGGAAAAATTCAGACATCCGTCGCCGTGACCGTGACCGTGACGGTCTCCCGGTCCTTGCCCTTGGGGGCTAGGACCGTTTCGACTGCGGCCTCGGGCTCCTCCTCGTCCTCCTCTTCTACGTCATCCGGCTGCCGTCGGACGCCGCGCCGCCATCGCCCCTTCAACCAACGCCGTCAGCTCCTCGCGCCATTGGCGGCGGCTGTTCGCGTCTTGGGCGTGCCGTTGCCGACGGCGCGCGGGGTGCGGTCGCCGCTGCCGCGGGTGCCGTTGGTGGGGATGTAGAAGTCGTAGCGGCTGGGGAAGAGGATGATGTTGGCGAGGCGGAGGAGTTCTGTTTCCGCTTCTGTTTTGAACTTGTCGCGCGCGGTCTCGTCCTCGCCGTCGACGTCCATGGCGTCCGGGTTCAGATCGCGCGAGGCTTTGGGTGGTGAAGCGGCGAGGCCGGCGGGCTCGACGTCGTAGGGAGCGAGGCCCATGGCGCGCAGGCCATCGACGCCGCCGTACTCCTCGACCTCCCTCGCACCGGGGCGGTCCTGATGGGAGGCCTCGCTGCCGAGACCTCCTAGGGTGTCGAAGTCGGGACCCGGCTGGCCGGTCTGGAAAGCCTTGCGCTGGCGGGCGAGGAAGAGGGCGTTGGTCTGGGTAAGGGGGCAGACGGGGGTGTAGGTCATGAGGGACAGCTCAGCGCCGGGGCTAGGGTTCTGGAGGGAGGGAGGCACGCCGAGGGTGGTGCCGCCGGTGATGATGGAGTAGGCCTGGTCGCAGTGCCAGATGACGTAGTCGCCGGGGCGGAGGGTAGGGACGGAGATGAGAGAGCTGCGGAGGTGGAGGTGCGGGTGCCAGCGCTCGGTGATGCGCTGGGCGTGACCCGGGACGGCGCCGTGGATGATGGTGTCGGGCTCCGGGTTGAGGGACCAGTTGTCCGGGTGAAGATAGGCAGCCCACTGGTCAGCCTTGCCGCCATCGGGCTGCTCGGGGGGCGGACGGCGAGGGGAGAAGAAGGGCCGTAGGAGGAAGTAGGCGGCGACAAGTTTGGGAGAGGGCAGGACGCGGACCATGCCCTGCTCGACATCCGTGAGAGCGAGGATGCCCTGGAACATGCGGAAGACGCTGCATGCGCCAGCGCCGTTGTAGAGATCGGTGGTGGCTCCGACGCGACCGCGGGGGTCCCAGGGGTCGTATTCCTCCCAGTCACCTCTGAAGACAGCCTCGTAGGTGCCGCCACGGCCGTATCCGTCGGGTTCCCAGCGCTCAAGACTGCCGCTGTCGATCTGCGCGATGACGGTAGCGCCGGCCGCAGCACCGAGGGAATCGGCGGCGGAGTTACCTCCGGGGTCGGAGCCGGGATCGGAGCCGGAGCCGGAGCGGGGGTGGTGGCCGACGGCGCCGAGTGAGTCGTTGTGGATGCGTAGGCGGTCGGCGTAGGAGACGGGACAGCGGGTGATGTGGAGATCGTCCGTAGATTCCCAGAAGGACATGGCGAACTTTTGTGCGCGCAGCATGTTGGGATGGGCGCGGGCGCGGACCTGGACGGGGGTCCAGAAGAGGTCGATGCAGGTGGGATCGTGGAGGGCGGGCGGCTTGAACTCGCGGTTCTTGTCGAGGTAGTCGTGCGTCTCGCGAACCCAGGACTTGGCGTCGTCAGGGGACACTACGCCTCGGACGATGGCGACGCCATAGCGGCGCAAGCGGTGGGCGAAGGCCTCGACGCGGACGGGGTCGTTGATGTCGGAGAAGTTGATGGTGGGCACGAGGTCGGAGCCGCGGCGCTGAATGTCGGCGATCTCGATGCGCAGGGCGTCGAGGAGGCGGCGCCACGAGGCCTCGACGGCGGCCTCGCGACCGGCGATCAGGCGCTTCTTGACGCCGGCGAAGCGCGACGGCAGCGGAATGGGCTCGGCGCCGTAGAAGGAGACGACGGGTGGCTCCATGCTCTTGGGGAAGACCTTGCGGCTAGCGGCGGAAGAAGAAGTCGACGATTGTGGCGTGGTGGAGGCGGAAGACGCAGAAGAGAGCACGTTGGCGATGATGGGGGGCGAGACCGAAGTCGCGCGGGACGCGGCAGCAGAGGACGGCGGGGTCGTCTTTGTGATCCTGGCCGACGACCTGCGCGACGTGGTCGTTGAGGGCGTCGCGGAGGATATCGAACTTGACGATGTTGATGTCGATGTTGCGGAAGAAAGAGTATAAGTAGTGGAGGAAGAAGAGGCCGAAGAGTACGAATAGGAAGTACTTGCGCCCGAGCCCGAACCCGTTCGCGCAACCGACCTGCGGCCCCTCTTCCCCAGACTGGGTCTCGCCCTGGGGGATTTGATAGAAGAGGAGGCGGAGGAGGAGGAGGAGGATGCTGCAGGAGGTGCGGCAGCAACACCAGCACCAGCAACAGCAACACCATCAGCAGAAACAACAGGGGGAAGAGAGCCCTGAATCCCGGTAATAACGTGCGCCTGTCCCTGTCCGTCTCCAACTCTTTCCCCTCCCCCGCCCTCAACGCTAGTGGTAGACGGGGAAGTGACACCTACAACACCACCACCATCTTGTTGTGCTCCTCCACAACCACTACCAACGACAACACCATCTGTACCTCCTCCTGCTGCTGCTGCTGCCTTTCCGCCCTCCCCATTCGACGGCGAGGGCGCCTCGGTGGGGCCAGCGGCCCAGCGGGCCAAGATCATCCGAGCTGCCGTTGCCCAGCCTCAAGCCGGAGATGAGCACGATGGACACGTGCGGTATAAGAGGGAGACGTATATCGTCCAGGAATGAATAGTGCGTGTTGCTGTCCTTCAGCCGGGCCAGGTGCTCCTCGGATTTCAAACAATTTCGGTGTGTGTTGCGTCGTTGAGCTGACCAAAATCACAAACCCCAACAATCCAACCGTCCGTCTTTCGGGATTTGGGTGCGTGGGATGGACAACAACGCGGCGGTTCCGTATTGAGTATAAATGGCACCTCGTGACCGTCCAAAACGGGGTGGACGGAAGCCGGTAATCGAGTGGCCGAGTGGTCGTGTATATGGACCGTAGGTATACTAGGCAGGTATATTAGGTAGGTACCTTGCTGTAAGTGAGGTACGTATTCGTTGTCGATGCTGTGATGGTCGTGGCTGGTGTTTGTCGTGGTTGTGGTTGTGGTTGGTTTCGTAGCTGTGGCTGGACGTCACTCGATCAAATCCAAAACCGTTTCCATCCAGAATCACTTTCCAACCGGAGTGCGTGTGTCTACATCTTCCGGGGCATCGCGAAGCCTTTATCCTGAACGAAAAAAGACCCAGGACCCCAAATGGCATTGTGCCCACAAATTCCCTCGCCCATCGGCATCGGCTTCCCATCCCATTATTCCCCCTACCGGCCCCTCCGTGGGCCTGGTTGTCTGGTCTCTGGTGTCAGCGTGGCCAAAATCGACGGACTCAGGGCCGACAGCGAGGGGTGGGTGGCCCGTAAGGCATGGGAGCAGAGGGTCCGACGGCTCCGTCCAGGACGAGCAAGATAGATTGCGTCTGCTATCATCATTGCACCATCGCCAAAACGCCGGGTGAAAAGAAGAACCAGGGGGCCAAGGACCGGAGGTGGGTGTCCAGCATTCAACCAAGTCCACCAGCTTGCAAGCTTACACACACACACACCAAACACCAAAAGATACGGTGGGCGCTACACTATGCCGTGCCCACGCGCATCGCTGCCCGCCGGGCCGCCAACCCGCGGCTAATATGCGGAATCTCGCTCTGCACGCGGACTGGCCAGCCGTTGGAGTCTGCCCCCCATCCTCGGCCAGGGAGGCCGTCTCTTCCTGCGCCCACGTCCGCATCCCTGTAGCTCGCTGCGGACGAATCTCTGCGGGATTGGGGGGACGGTCCCATGGGCAAGGGACAGGAAGAGTTGGGCGACGAGCCGCCGAACTTCTGGCGAGGCTAAAAAAGACGAAGCGTCGGCGGCTTTGGCTGGTTCTCCCTGGAGGCAATTCTGAATCCCATGTCCCGTTTCTGCCAGCCTTTACCCAAGCCCCGGCCGCCCACCATATACGACACGCCCGTTATTAACCAGGTGAAGGCGCCATGGTGACCTGCTCTCTGGGTGCTCCTCGGGATCCAGCCGATCTTCTACCACCTGATTCCGCTGGGTGCATGCGCGGCGGCGGCAGCTATGCCCGCGTCCGTCACCTCGGGATGCATTGCGCCGCTGTCCTGAACGTGGTGATAAGAGGCGGGCTTGCGGTTTGCGATTCATACTATAATAGATACCCTGGTTCCAATGTTGCGGAATTGATTGTTACTATGAGACTCGACGCATGTGATGCGCGACAGAGGGCAGGCCTGCGAAGAAACACATCGCGGCCCTTCTCACCGTCTGCTTACGTTTACATCGACTGACTGCATTGACGGTTTTCTGATTGTCGCGAACCTTGTGTCCTCTCGGATGCGAAGCATGACTGGTGTTCTATCCTCGGCTGAGACGGACCCGAAGAGCTTCAGGTCCGAATCCAAAAGCATCACATGGACCTTGATTATTAACGTTTGCAACATAATAGCATAGCAGCCTCTCCTCGGAAGAAACGGACGATATCCGTGATGGGATGGATGGTTAACAGAGCGGAGGGTATCCAAACTGTACACATGCCCAGGTGAGAAACAATAGACGAGAATGAATGGCGACGCCTTGGCACAATACCATCGCACACAATTGCTTGGTTGAACCAACCTTGAACTGTTTGAGCGAACATGGCGTCGTTCAGCGGAATCGCCCGTCAGTACTGAACCATTGGGTCGCCTAGAGGGTGCATACAACCCGAGAACGACCACGACTTTGATCCATGACAGTTGGTGATCATAGTACGCCCATCTATAGCACCCAACCAACCTCTACAGTCTACACTGCAGTAACAGCAGTTTTCACACCACCAAGTGCTCTGACTCTCTCTCCCTGAATGAATAACGCGGTTTGTCCTCAACAGAAACGCGCACGCTCGGAGCTGGCTTCAACACCACCATATTGCATCGAATCGAAATGCCATTGGAGCATTTTTTGCCTTTGTCTCTTCGGTTTCATTGCCATTGTTTCGTGCGGGAACACACGCCACCGGTTCGTTTGTGCGTGGCTTGGTCGGTCTGGTTCACGGGGAACCTTGCCGAGACGGGCACCTCGAAAACACCATGGAATAGAGACAACGCTAGCCAGCATCGAATCCAACCAACCATTCATCCACCCAAACCATGGCTCAAGAACGCCCGCTGCATCTCCTCTGCCTCCGTGGTACGGTATCCCGCGAAAAGGCTCCGCGGCCACATGCACCGAATGCCACCCCCCCTCTCAACCCCCCAAACGAGCGCTGGCTCCGTCTTCCCCCCCGAGCACCCCCGAAGGCCACCCACCCACCAAACCCCCCGTCCCGCCTGTGCGGGGGTCGCCCTCCCGGCCGTGTCTCCCGTCAGCTCAGGAGTGTGGGCTGCCACGCTGCCTAGACGGTATGCACGCCAGGCCCTGGGCCTGGGTCTGGGCCTGCTGATCTCTCTGCCCGGCAGCCGGCTGGATGGGTCAGCGGCGCGTCCATCGAGATGCTGCTATGCTGTAGCCTATGTGTGTCCCGTCACGGAAACGGCGAGAGACGTTCTAGAAGTGTGTGTATATGAGTGTGGCCGCTGATCTTTGCAGTTTGGCCGGAGGCAGACGGGTCGAACCGCCTGAAGAGAATACCCTCATCTGAGGCAGGTATCTGCGCATCTTTGGAAGGTGTCCTCCTCGATCCGATACAACGTAGCCTCAACTATTGCCACGGAACGAAGACGAACAGGATCGCCTGAAACCCGTGTGCGTTCATGTCCTTTTTCCCCCGTCTCGGCCGACGGATAAGTAGATTCGAGGCTGGTTCGTGTTCCGTCCCACGTCGTGTTATGGACATGCTGGTTGGTGAACAAGGTGTGTAGCGTTTGCTGGCGTCGCGTTTGCTGGCGGTGAGAATGTTCTGCTGCATGAGAGTCGAGACGGAGGCTCTCGGACACGTCCTATCCCCGACCAATTGGGAGGATATCCATCACCAGACGCGAAACAACAACACCATAGGGCAGAAACATTTCGTCTCGTCTGGTCGCTGCACTTCCATCTACAACAAGCATGACCAAGTTGTTTCCGCTCTACCTTTTGTCCTCCCGCGCGGCAGCTGCAAGTCCCAGGGCTGGGCTGCTAGGCGGTTCGGGCGAAACACAGCGTGCTGCAACCGCCTACTCGCACGGATGCCGCCGACAGGCAGATCCTCGCCGACTCTCTCTCTTCTCTCTCTTCCCCATAACTTCAGACTCTTTTATTATTGTTTTTATTGTTGAGTTTTTGCAAGGCTCGGTTGAAGCCTTGGCGCGCCCGCGCTCCTGGAGCGCCGAGTGGCCCTTCAGCCCACCGAAGCTGTCAATAAACTTCCGCTTGAAACGGCTTTGGCGAGTCGCCCATGGGCTGCGAGGTTCAACTTCGACTTTGTGATGTCGGCACGAACCATCTGGCGATCAGTCAACGGGCTGTGCCCAAACAGGGGCAGTAACTCTCTTCTTTCGTCCCACGTGCGGTACCATACCCAGAGGTCGTCTCGAGGCGCAGAGAAAGTCCGTCAACCCGATTGTGACCATGGAGTTTTGGTGTCCCCCGCTTACCAAGCTTACTATCTCGATGGACCGGGCTGGGTGGGGGACTCTGGTCCCCTCGTGTCATGGAACCATCACCAACGACAACGGCAGCCGGCTACTAATCAACAAGTTGTCTCGGTATCGCACCGCTGCGGCCGCCCAGGCTCGTCCCGTAGAGACGAAATAACCTCGCCAGAGTATCAGGGGGACCATGGCGCAGGTTTCAGATGGCAAAAACCAGCCCTACCTTTTTTAATTGTTTTAACCTTCAATCCTCCGGCCTGCCTTTCTTGGCGACGGCGAGTAACTGAGTCTTTTGTGTCTTAATTTGAATAGACTTTTCAACTTTTCCCAAACCGTCAAGTGATTGTCGCAGATCATGACCGAACGTCCCGCAGCGTTTCCCTCCCCCCTCCTCCTTCTCATAGTAGTAATGTGCCTACAAGCAACCCGATTTCCATTTGTGCTGGGGTAGAAGACGTGTATTTTTTAACCTCCTTCGTCGCTCATGTCAAAGTAAACTCTCTCGGTCCCGGTTCAAAAAGGGCCTGGTCCTCCCGCTCCCGCGTCAACTCTGCTTCGAGCGCTAATGTGTATCGACGGGGTCATCGGGTAGTTGTTCTGGCAGCACACCGGCCGTTTTCTAATTTCCATCCTGGTCGGTAATCCTTTGCAGCCACGTCGCGTCCGCTCTCTACAACCTCTCTCTCTCTGTCTGACTGATTTGCGTTCATCTACTTCCAATTCTTTTCGTTATACAGCTTCACGCAGCTTCTCACAGCCAACATGAACCGCTCCGTGGAACGCCCGGTCTCGGCCGACCTCGCCGGCAGCATCTACCTCATCACCTCCGACGGCAAGACGCTGAAGCTGCCGATGCCGAGCGACTCGCCCTCCGACCCCCTCAACTGGTCCCCGCGGAAGCGCCTCGTCGCCCTGGCCGTGTTGACGCTGTACTCGATCGTGTCCATGTCGGAGACGCAGGCCGCCAGCCTCATGTACCGCACTCTCGCCGCCGAGTTCAACGCCGGGGTGGGTAGTCAAAATAGCCGAGGCCTCGGCCTCGATAGTCCTCATGATATCCAGTCACGCTAACAATCCACTCGTAGCAAGCTGACAAGTACCCCCTGAACATCCTCGTCTCGACGCCTAGCACCATCTTCCTGGGTCTTGGTGCCTTCCTCTGGATTCCTCTATCGGTGGCGCTGGGGAGGCGGCCAGTCTTCCTTCTGTCTTCGTGCTTCCTGACCCTCGCCACCGCGCTGGCAGCCCACGCTCCCGGGTTCTACTCACTGCTCGGGGCGCTGAGCTTGCAAGGCTTCTCGGCCGGTCTTAGTCTGAGTGCCGTATGTTGCCCCTGCTGATGGATGCGTGCGTGTTGGAGATAGCATGCGGCTAATAACGTGACGTAGGCGATACTCATGGTCATCGACCTCACCTTCATTGACGAACGGCCCAATGCCCTGGGCTTCTTCTGGAGCGTCGGCTGCGGAGGTGGCCTCCTCTCCCTTCCCCTTGTTACCGCCCTCGCCTCGGCCGGATGGAGGGCCTACTACACCGCCTGGGTGGTGCCGTGCCTCGGCATGATCGTCTGCATCTTCTTCTTCTTCCCCGAGACCTACTTCGTCCGGCCGGCCGTCGCCTTCGACGGCCACGTCCTGGTGCAGGGCGGCTCCGAGAAGATCAAGATCTACGATGACTGGGAGGAAGTTCCCGGCGGCAAGGCTGCTGCCGCCGCCGCCACCGCCGCCATCGTGACCCCGCCCCCCGCCGAGACGATGTGGTCGAACATGGTGCGCCAGTGGGGGATCCGCAAGGGCGGCGCGGGGTTCAGGGAGATGTGGAATTGCTACCTGCAGATGATGCTCTGCGCCTGCAACCCGCTCGTCTTCTGGGTCGCCATCCTCAACGCCCTCAACTTCGGCGCCATGATCTTCATCGGCGAGACGTACGCCGTCGTCATGTCCCAGCCGCCATACAATCTCCCCGAGCGCGTCATCTCCCTCGTCAACCCCGTATCGTCCATCGGCTCGTTCCTCGCCTGGCCCGTGTCGACCATTCTCACGTGCCGCGTCGCCCGCCGCCTGACCCTCCGCAACGGCGGCATCCGGGATGCCGAGCACTACCTCATCGCCTTCCTCCCTGCCGTACTCACCGGCGCGGGCAGCGTGTTCATCTACGGCATGACCGTCCACTACAAGTGGAGCTACATCTGGATCTTCTTCTCGTACCTCATCAACGCCTTTAGCGCCGCGGCGTACGGCATCGCGTCAACGCTCTGGGTTACGGAGGCGTTTCCCCGCTGGGCGGCGCCGGCTATGATCATCGTCGGCGGCGCCGGGTACATGCTGAGCTTCGCTACGAGTTACGCCGTCACCCCCTGGCTTAAGTCGCAGGGCTACCTCGGCGCTAACTTCGAGCTGGGCGCCATCTTGCTCGTCGTCGGCGGCATCGCCGTGCCGCTCGCGTTCTGGGGAAAGAGCCTGCGGCAGTATATCCACGGACGATGGGGCGTCTCGGAGGCCGGCGCCCTGCGTCCGCAGTGAATGGGCGGACGGTAGACCGCGGAATGAAAAAAAAAGTCTCCTTTGTATGGGCGGATATTTGTGCGCGCACAATTCAGGTGCGAGGCTTGGACGCAGCAGCGCTGCGGCGAGCCAGAACAGTCCAGTATCCGTAACTTCCGGGAAGCTCATCAACTGAGCCGACCTCGATCGTCAATGATAATCATAGTTTCTAAGCGCTATTGTTCTCTTCGCATCCGCTACCTCGTGAGCAACGTCTGTTACATCCGACACGCTGGCAACCTTTTAGAACGCCCCTAGGTCTTTATCAAGTGTTGTATGGTGATCGAAGGTGGACAGAAGCCCGATCGGAGTCCACTCAGCCCCGACGAGATTCTCCGACATGTTGAGATACGCGTCTGCTCGGACCTGCGACATGCCGTTGGGTGCCGGCAGATACACGGCAGGTGTGGATAATGACAAAGGCTCACTCCCGTCCCGGACTCCTCCGTCTAGGCAGGAGCTGCCCCCTCCCCGGATGGACGTCTGTGTCTCCTCCGAATCGGCAGTCAAATCAACGACCGTTGGCCCGATGTCATTGACGGGACGCTCGGTCCCAGTTGCTTGCTTACTTTGCGAGGAATGTAACGGTATGGCGTCAGTACCACCCCCGGAAATCTGACTGCTATCACGGTCCTGAGACAGCTGTTGCTCGAGCGCACCCCCATCCCGATAGGCGAGCTTTTCCATCTCGAGGTCGTGCTGGAATACGTCTCCGGAGCAGTATTCGCCAAAGAGGGAACGGATGGAGATGTTGTCTCTAAGCCAATCGGTGGGATTGACGGTGCAAGGCCAGACATCCAACGGCCGGAAGGCGTTGACTAGATGACACAGTTCTCGGTAAGACGAGTGTCGGGAGTATGGAAACGTGATCTTTCTCGGCAATCGGTCGACGGTGCCGGTTCCCACGGTTGGGGCCCTGCGGATGTTCCTCTTTTGCCCGATCGACCGGAACGCGTCCATGATGGCCGCCTCTTGCTTCTCGCCGAATGACGATATGTCCATGTCCAAGGATGTATTGCGGCCCGTACTTGCGGAAACTTCCAACAGACTTTGAAGCTTCTCTCTTGATTCTTTTGAAATAGTGGCCTTTTCGTCAACGAGAGCTAGGATCGCCTCAATATCTTGAGGCGAAAGGGGTCCGAGCTCTACATCGCGCTTCAAGTCGTCTCCGCCGCCGCCAACACCGACTTCGGCAATCTCGGCGCCGTTGGTTAGGTGGGCGACCACTGGCTGGATGAAGACAACGTCGGAGTTTTGTACCACGGAGCAGAAGTTTCCTCTTTCGCAACTGTGAAGACGGACGTGCTCATCTTTGGTCAGACATCCAGGGTGTGGGGTATTCCCGCACACGTACCCGGCCAACGCCGGGGCCTCGGGACAAAGGCAGATGGACGAGCTCAAGCGGTCGTTGGAAGCCTTGGTAATCAACGAAGAAAACATGCGCATCTTGTATTCATCGACATGAATCCGGGATTTCAGTGCCTTCGCCAAGGCGATCCAGACCTGTTCGTAGCCGTAGGTCCATGCTTGAATGTGGAAGACGGTGTCGTCGGGATACATAGAAACCTTGCGGAGGAGCTCGGCGATGCCATCGGCCTTTGTCTGAAACGGTACGTTCTGGATGAAGGACGTGTCGAGGTAGATCTTGTCGAGGGTCCGTATGCCGTGGGTGTACGCCACAACGGCCGGGTTTCTGGCGATGGTGTTGACGTGCCAGGGTTCGCTCCGGATGTCACCCGTATAGAGTACGGCGTGACGGTCGTCCTCGATCAAAAACATGACGGAGCCGGGGCAGTGGTTCGCATCAAGCAGAGTCACCTGCAGGTGGCTCCCCGGCGCCAGCTCCAGCGTGGTCGGGGTGTCCAGGGGCAACGGCTTGAGGAGATTCTTGAGATGCTTGAAGGTCTGAACGCGCGCCTCAAGAATGCCCTTGGCGTAGTTGATGCGGCAGGGATACCGCTCAAGACGGAGGAGCATCTCCCGCGTGGCTGCAGAGCAGTAGACGAAGGGGGAGCGCAGGCTCTCGAGCCCTGCAAGGTGGTCGCTGTGCACATGGCTGAGGAAGCACGCTAGTGGTGGACGGCGGTCAGGATGCCTCCGGAAGAAATCAACTGCAACCAAGTTAGAACGCGGTTCGGATGAATGCGTCGGTTTGGGGTTAAGAGGGACGTTGTAGTAGAACGTGACGAGACGACGCGCACCAGCCTGCAAGGGGGCCACAGCCGTGAACCTGCTGCTTCGTCCCTTGACGGAGGACTTACTTCGAATATCAGGAAACTCGGGGACAATCCCGTTGAAGGTCGACATGGCGAGTGGCTGTCATGTTTCGTGACGATCGTGATCTCGAAGCGATGAAGTTGCGATGTCGTCGACGCACCGATGAGGATCAAAGGTGTGAAAGGAAGCAATGGAGAACCGTGAATCTCATCAACAAGGAGAGACTCCGTCGCTTAATTGGTCGGCAGACCGACAGGTGCCACCGGCCGGTCAAGGGAGAGGGCAGCCGGCCGGAGGTACTCGGCAGAACTCCGGATCACTTATGACATAAGCAATACCAGATGGTAACGCCCCGGTGATTCGGATCCGAAAGTTACAAGACACCGCAGAACACTACCCGGCGACAAACCAACCCAGCCCCCAGGATCGGCCAGTCATGCAAAACCGGGACACATGATGGTCAACTAAGAAAGTCGTGTATAATCAAGTTTTGGAGTAAATGGGTAACTGCGACCCCTTCCGCGACCCTCATGACCTCTGGATGCTAGCAGCGCTGCTCGCAAAGCAAATATTTTACCCAATACAATCAAATAACCAAACAAATATGAAGCCATCGCGAGTCAAACAAATCCAATATGAGGCCGTATTTGCTTTGATTGATTTGATAAATTTGCCAGGCCGGAGGTGAGGTTATTCCTAGCATCATGCTAGAACTACTCCGCTGCGAGCCGGGCAAGGAGCAAGCAACTGCATGATCTGACGGTGCATGACTGACGTTCACTTGGAGGCAACGGCGGGTACAGATCGTGAGATGCCGGACGGGATCATGTTGCCATGCCCATGACAATTTGAAGGAATCTCCACTGCTCCCGAAAGTCAAAAATTAAAGTAGATCAGCAGCCGAAGGTCTATTATATCAATCGTCTCCGTCCCATCTGTCAAACATCATCGTATGCAGTGTATAACCTTGTGCCACGCACATGTACCGACTCAATAGCCGCGTGGCTGACCGTCCTTTTGAAGTTGTATCCGAGTGTGCGAGACGAGATGATGTGGCATAGGACATCGTTGGGGACATGCGCTCGAATATTTTCTTGGTCGGTTCTGAGCTTGGAACTTGGAACTTGGATCGTCGGCAAATGGCATCTTTGCCGGGAGAATTTCAATACTCCAGTCCAAAGCCACGACTTGACCCTGGTGTAAACAGGTCGAGGCGGAGACTGGAACCTCACCTTGGCAGCCATTTGATCACCGAGCATGAACTTGGGCACAACTGATATGGACCTGACTTTCGAACCCCAGTTCATCAGTGGTCCGCGGATTACGACGTCATGACTCGCAGGTGCTCATCTGCAAGGACTGATTTGTGTGTGATCATGCGGCGGCAAGAGAGATGCCGAAGACTTTCGCACCTCAGTCAAGATACCTTCACGCGATGCTAAGCCGGTCGCTGGCAGGAAGCAAACTGGTTTCGAACCAAGATTACGTATACGCGAGAAAAAGCATTTATATGTATTGTTGGGTTGTTTTCCTTCGAGTTGGGCTGAAAAATGCGTGTGTTTGCACACTCGGACAGTTGGAAGAGCCCGTGATACGATGGCCTCATTACACGCCCCGCTAACGGGGCAACGAAGGGGCGTTGTTAGCTCTCATTGGCTTCTGCCTCCATTTTCGAGCTGGCGATCATGATGGCACGGTCTTCTCGGAAACAGGGAATTAGATAGATATTGGCAAGATATTGTGTCGAGCAGTGTTTTCAGTGTGGAATCATTCCGGTGCCGACTACGGGCAGACAATTACCAATCAGAAAACACCTCTGGGCATATTTCCTGGCTGGAATCGTCCCGGTCAGCCAGAGTTGAACAATCAAAAACGTTCAAGACAAAGAATTCCAAGCCAGATGACGAAGGGTGGAAACTGCGTGTGAGTTGAAAATTGGAAAGTCGATATAAGCCGAACATATAGACCCAATCCGTTCAACTTGGCTCCCAGTTCCTTTCCAGCTTCAGGCATGTAAACTAGGATGTTCTTTAAGCCTCGACCGCGGCGTCGGCCGCGCCGGAGTAGCTAGCTCTTCTCTCTCTATAAATAGATAGGAAATTGTGTGTCGCCTCGTCACTTATGTCTGCTGGCGTTGTATTCGGGAAGAGGTCTTTGCCACCCGGCTTCCTTCAATCCCCTCGATGTCTCGAATTAGCCAAGTCCAAGGTCACCTGAAGCACAGCCTCTGGATATTGTCTCAACTATCCAATTCTGCTTGAAATTTGAAGCCACTGAGGGATTATTCAGGTCTAGTTTTACCAATAATCCCTGATCGTGGTCGCGAAAGGTGCCTTGACACTTGAACAGGCTTGACTGGCATGGGCTCGAGGTCCGATCTCCCAATAATGGCAGACCTGTCAAACAGGGCTCGACCGATTGGTTCGGGGAACCCAGTCCCTGGATAGCCAAAAGAGGTCCGCAGGCGATGATCATGTTGGTGCCCCTCACATCATTTTTCCGATACCTTTTCCACCCGATGGTGCCTGGCCCTGAGTGCACCCTGTTCCCGGCTTCATGTCTCTAAGAGGGAACCCGTACCCGGAAAGCGGGTTGACAGAAGCCGGGACTCCTCGCAGCTCAGACAATGGGGTTTCGCGCCTGTGAAATGGTAGAGACCGGCCATTGGCCACACGAGGCCGGTGGTGGGCTTGGTGGCCCTTTCTCCTGAGGAGTTGCTCATCAGTTTGCCCATCAGTTCGCTTAACCTGGCCAACGGAGGTGTCATATATCTCGCTCGATCTTACTGGGTTTTCTGGCAGATCAGTGCAAACTCTGGATTTAGTCCTGTTCTCTCATCAGGGAACAATCAAACGATCTCCGAGAATTATCATTCGGCCGATCAAGTTTCCGTTTCATCCGTACAGAAACACGAGGAGAATGGAAGTTAAAAACGGGCTCGGTCTTGGTCGACTAGCCGTAAGAGGTGATTTGTATGACTCGTCCGCTGCCCCATAGCAGGCGAAGGTTGCCCATCTTACCCTTCAGCGGGGTCTTCAAGACATGTCCGCACCAAGTTGTTGGCTATGTTTTTCTGGAGTGGTCGCAACGCTGCAAACGACCCTTGATGACGTCCGAGCGGAAGATTCATGGCGTTAAGGGGGGCCCCCAGGGGGCTGGGTATGAAAGGAACTCTCGCCCAGTCGCAGCAAGATCGCCATCTTCGTCCGATTGTTTTGATGGACATTTTCATGACGACTATACGAACCTCTCCCAGCCATGATCGTCGTCGATAGCATGGTCGCGGCCCAGCAAATCGCGGAGTCGTCGACTTCGACCCTCAACATGGCGCAGCATCGGGCAATCGGCATCAACGTAGCGTTCATCGTATTCATCGTCATCATCATGGGAATGCGGATGTGGGCCAGAATCGTCATTACCAAGGCAATCGGTATGGATGATAGTATGTGACCCTGACTACTGCCAACAGTCTAGATCGAATGCTGACACTTCCGCTCTAGTCTGGATGGCTGTCGGCACGGTAAGAGCACGCATGCAAATGAAGTGCTCGAGCAAGAGTCGCTGATCTGCTTCTTTCTATAGATCACCACGATTGGACTATCGATTGCAATCATAATGGCTGTCAAGTACGGAATCGGAAGAACTAGTGCGAATTCCCAACGCTCCTTCGCCTGCCGGATGTGGCGACTAACCCCAGGAACAGGAGCAGACATTCCACTGGACTCTATGGAGCCCATGCTGCTGGTGAGTGAAACCCGTTTTCTTTTTTGCCGTTGGGGCTCTTCCATCTTCCGGCAGGGACTGATGACCAAACTAGGCATTCTTCACGTCGCGGGTGCTCTATGCGATCTCCATGTTCGTCGTCAAGATTGCGCTCCTCCTTTTCTACCTGCGACTCGACAACCGACCGATGATGCGATGGACGGTATACGGATTGACTTTCGTGGTTGTTGCAACTGCGGTTGCTCACATTGTCATTGCCGTCGTCGAATGCAGCCCACCTCAACTGTTTTGGACATCGAAGGGAGACCAGCAGATTTACATGACGCACTGCCTCGACCAAGCCACTCAGCAGGCTGTTTGGGACGCAACGGGGATCACAGTCATCGTCACTGATATTATCCTTTGGATCTGTCCGATACCAATGATCTGGAAGCTGCAACTGCCAAAGGTAAGAGACCCTGTCAGCAAACCGCCTGGCCAAAATACTGACAGGGAGAAACAGAGACAAAAGTGGGCTGTTTCGGCTGTGTTTGCTTGCGGGATCATTTCTGTGTTCGGTAAGTCGGCAAAACCTCTCCAACAAAACCTCTCCAACATACAGTCCTCGCCGTGCGTGAATGCTAACAGAGATACGAAAGCCGGTTGTGTTCGTTTCTACTATGTTCGGCAGCTCGCCCACGAGCCGGAGCTTTACCGACAGCTCGCAGACTCGCTCATCTGGTACGCCTTGGAGCTTCACATCGCCATTTTCTGTGGATGCTCTTCAGCCTTGAAAGTGTTTTTCAAACGATACTTCCCTTCGTTCCTTGGATCGTCGTCCTCCCGAACGAAATACCCCCTCGACAGCCAAGGGAACGACCGGACGAAAACAAATAGCTCCCATCCGCTCGCGAGCCTGTCCAGCAGGATAACAGGCAACCAAACGATCATTACGGCAACTGGTAGAAGAGGCAGAACTCAGATTCAAGAAAGCATCGGGTCCTCGAACAGCAGCGAAGAGGCCATCATGCCTAGCAATGGGGAGATCCGGATGAAAACCGAGTTCCAGCAGGAGGTTACCAGAACATCCGGCGATTCGAATGACAAGACTTCCGGAACGGACAAAAAGGCAGTATCACATGTTCGTTCCTTTGTCAGGTAGTGAACTGAAGCGTGGAGATGTGGCGCTTGATCGGCGGGATCTGGCCCCCCCAGGGGCGGAAGACAGAGCATCAGGAACCCAAACGAGCGAAGCAAGTTTCTATCAGTAATGTTAAATAGCTAGTCTGTTGTGGAAGAACTTGAGATGCCACCAAATCCATCGCAATCGGAAGCGCGAGGAGACTCATGCGGCATGACCGTCTTGGTTTCCTTAACTCATTGAGAAGTGTAGCCCAAATCTCGTTACTCAGACTATTTTTGACTGGTCAGAGTCGGATCGTTGTTGAAGGCCTTCAACGTTAGCCTCGTCCATCTGCCGTTTTTCTTGGACGGTGAGATCGCTCTTCACCAATCCGATTTTGATCGTGCAGTAAAGAAGAAGGGCCAGCCCAGCAGCACCGACGGCCGACCAGAAAGCCATCTGGTAGCTGCGCTTGAGACCCAAATTAGTGGTTTGGTGAACTACAATGTCGCTCACACCCAACCAAAAACTGATACCAAGAAACAGAAGGCTGTTAATCAGGGCACCGGCAAGGCCTTGGTAGTTTTCGGGTAGAGCCGTGGTGATGTAAACGTTGCTGAAGGTAAAAGATATGTCAATGCGGATAGTTGCACAGACCATAGCTGGAGAGATGGAAGCCCAATAGTTAGGCTTCTAGGGGAGAACGGCAAATAAGAGCACGCAGAGAAGGTTTCCACAGCCTGAAAAGACACGAAGAGCCTTCCCAGGTAACAGATGGAGGGTAAAGCCACCGACTAGCCCAATCAAGAGACCGCCGACGATCATCGGTATGTACCAGATTGACCTGATAATAGGCGATTTCTGGAGGACCAACTCGATATAGAAGCTCGAGTAGAAGAGATACAGACGAAAGGCGCCGTACGTAAGCCACAGGGCCAGAACGATTCGTTTCATATATCTGGGAGCGAACAAGTCTGCGGGCAAGAGTGGGCTCGAGGCGACGTGGTTTTCCACGTAATGCCCAGCCGCCAGACAAAGAAGACCGAGCAGAAAGGTGACCAAGATCTGAGGACTTTTCCAGCCATTTGGAGCCTGAGCGCTATCGGTGAGAGCGTACGTGATGAAAGAAAGGCCAGGAACAATGGTGACGGTGCCCCACCAATCCATGTGAATCTCTCTGTTGTTGTTGTAGTCGTTCGAGACAGAAAGGAGGGAGATGCCCATGAGAAAAAAGCTATGATTATGGAGGCGATCCAGAAATACCATCTTCAGGAAAGATACCGGCTGTTTAAACCACCGATAAAGATGCCGCAGAAGAAGCCAATGGGTGCAAAGGAGCCGTAGAGAGCAAATATGAGAATTTTCCGGGGACCTGGTCGATATATCTTCCCCAGCAGCATTACGCCAGCGGGAAGAACGGCGGACATACCGAGGCCTTTCATAGCACGGCATGCTATAAGCATCACGTAGTTCCGGCTGAAGCCAGAGACCAGTGTCCAGACAGAGAACCAAGCTAGCCCGGCATTGAACACGAGGTATCCACCAAACTTTCACTGAGGCGCCCAAATGGTAGTAGGCAGGCACTTCCAACCAGAGAGAAAACGCTCGACGGCCAGGTCTGTGCCTCTTTCGGTATATCGAGTTCGACAGCAAGTGACGGTAGAATGATATGGAAACCGCTGACAAGATACTCCTAGAAGTCTCGAGTTAGCCACAGCCACCAACTTTTGCTATCACGCATCTGGAAGACACATGCATAGAGAGCTGAAGAGAGACATACCCCCAGGAACATCAGGCCCAGAAGAGAGGCGCAAAAGCCAGTCTCAGACCAACGAGATTTGAATTTCTCTGGACGCTGTCGTCCTAGAACCTCGACATCGATTTGCGTTGATGCGACGTTGTCAGGGCTAATACCCCTTCTTGGACAATCTTGCTGGTCATCCATAGCTGGGAGGGGGTATACAGTGAAGGTGGCGAGAGGGAAGTCTAGATGGGTTTGGAATGTAGGAAAAGATAATCTGCGAGTGACAACCTAGGCAAGCAAATTCAATCGTGGATGAGAAAGATGCTATCGTGGGAGGAAAATGAAAAGAAAAGAACCACGACTGGGAAAGGTGAATTTGTTGTGGATTGAAAGACCTGCCTGCACATATATCTTGGAAATCCGGCATCCCTTCTATTAGTACCCAAGTCTCAGCTTTGCTAACCCTTGGCCCAGAAGAAGCCATGCCTCGCCCTCTTTGTCCATGTTCAAATCATGGTGCCCACGAACTCGCTCCACTGTCCTGAGACGCTAAACCCAGAAAGGCTCGTCGATGCGCTCCGATGTGTTGAGCGCCCCCGCCCTTCGTCCCGTTTTGTCTATGACTTGCGCCTCTTCAAGTTTTCCCTGACAACAACGTCCAACGTCCCACTGTCGCGGTGTCACCCTCAAGACCTGTCGGAACATGCACCGGATTACTCGTTCTTGGAATGGCTGCTTGAGCTGTAAACGTTGGAAACGGAAATGCGACGACAAGCGCCCTGAGCGCGGACCCTGTAAGCGGCTTCGCATTAGTTGCGAGGGATATGTCAAAACACTGCGATGGGTCGGTGATCCAGCTTTGCACAACGCTGAATCGCAAGTAGTCGACGCAGAGACGGCGATGAGCCCGGATTTGCAACGTGGAGGCTGGAGCTCTGTCGCTGCTCGGGTTTCGCGAGACAGACCCCGCGAGCCGGCTCATAAAACCGGAAGTCCAGTTGTTTCAAACGAGGACCGCGAGATTTTCGAGAATTGTGAGAGTTGACAATTTTCTGTATCTGGGCCCAAGTGTTGATGCCTGTCCAGAACTAACTCAACTCAACAGTCCTTCGATCGGCACTCTGCAAGCTCTACAACACCGAAACTCAGTCTTGGATTCGATCCATCTTCGAACAGCTGGCGTCGAAAAGCGACGCCTTTGTTTCCGTGTGCATCGCCCTCCAGGGTTACGTGGATGACGGATGCGACCGGCTATCTGTGTCGTCCATGGAGCGGTTTGATGTTGCCCTCCGGACTTTTCGTGCTGAGCTGGCAAGCAAGCAAGAAGGCATAGAGGCATCAACCGCATGCGCGGGTTTAGTGATTTGCTCACTTTGTGTAAGTCCGCCCATCCTTCCCAGAGGCGACGGTTTTTAGCTGTTCAGGCTTCTGGATAACCTACAGACATAAGCCTGCATGCATACATTGGCTGACAGTAAGAAGTTACTTCAGGCTCGCCCTTTCACCCACTATGCCCGCTCAATGGCGGATCTATGTAATTTCGAAACGAGAATGCGCCTTTTGGAACCTGGCCCAAGCTGTGATCTGCCCATGCTGCACATCCTGGAGTGTTTGTGTGTGATGGACTTGCCATCCTACGTCCTGGGCCGTGTCAGCCCGTCGACGGGCATGTGGAAACGTTTTCGGGCAGCCCAGTACGATTGGCCAGGAGGCCGACTTCAAGGTGTGGACGTTGGGCCTGGATTACCGGGATCGCTACTTGACGTAATGAGCACCATGCAGGACAGTCATCCGGAAGATTTCGAGTCCAGATTGTGGCTGTGGCCCGGAGAGGTCGGCGAGTATGTCCAATGTCACCTATGGGACTGCTACAGATTTGCTGGGATCCTCGAAAGTCGTAGAAAGGTTGGAGATCAGAAGGATGAAGCCCTGCACGAGGCTGGAGCATCATTCAAGGTGCCCCATACAGAGCTCGTCATGTGCCGTTTGATGGCCTCTTTGGACGCCATTTACAAACACATCCAGCTCCGCCCACCAGACGACAAATACTCGCTGGTTCACAACGGGCTCGTGTTTCCTGTCGCCATGGCGAGCCTGGAAGTCGGAATTTTGAAAAGGCATCCGCAGTGGAAGTTGACTCTAAACAACTTCCGTGAGCATCTGACGAGAAGGGATTCGTTTCACTTCACGACGGTGCTCTTTGATATCCTGGACGAAGCGTGGATAGAAGATTCGCCAAGCTTCGACGCAGATGAAGCAGCACGAAAGAGGGGCGTGGAGGTCGTCATGTTTTGACTTCGGAAAAAGCGAGCCCTGAAGACGCCAAGAAAAAGAGGAGAGCAACTAGCTCTAGGTAGGGAAACTGAAGCTTACTTGCCTCTGGAATTTTTTTGGATGCTCTGCGTATTACGTGAAAAGGGGCTGACCGAACCAAAGAAAACCAATACTGATCGAAGCTGGCAGCATCGGTACTTGAAAGTAGGCGAAACAAAATGTGGGAGGCCACAGAAATATGGATCAGTTAGCTAGACTTAAACACCTGAAACATCACGCTTCCTGTTTGAGCATGATAATAGTAACAGAGAGATTGCGGAGACGGTGTTGAGTGATGGCTCTGGTATAGCCGACGAAGGATGTCACGGGGGAGAGCCCAGGTGCGCCATGGAGAATACGAATTTACCATAGACCACGACGAGCGTTAGGCTAACGACAGCCAAGTTATTGATGATTTACAACGCCGAAAATAGCTGCTGTAGCATGGCCAATACTCAATTTTCAGCGAGATGTAGAGGCCTCCAAAAAGCTGGGCTTGTGTGCTCACGGCAGTATGCGGCGACGCGGCGTGGCGAAAGGTCACCCAGAGCTGCTTGGTCTGTGGCTATCTTGGCATCTGAACAAGGGGGCGCAAGTGGCGGCGTCAATACTATGTTGCGAGCATTGCTTTACATGCGCTGTGTATTGAACAAGGGGGAAAAGCCCGTGTATGTCTTGCGCATAGAGCTGGCGGATGGCTATGATGCTGCCACGTACTGTATCGTCTGAGGATTAGAGTGGCTGGACGCGACGGCTACTTTCGTTCCTCGCGAACATGGCGAGGTCTGGTACTGCAGAGAGACTGCCGGCAGATATACAGGGGCGCGATAATAGCGCCGGGTGGAACAGTTTCCGAACGCAAAGCAACCTCAACCGTGCCGGCCGACACCTGCTTACCATTCCGTTCCGTTAGGTTGGGCGATCCCGCATCAACGTTGCCCCGTGGCTTGACATGAAGCGGCCATGGGGTTGATAGACGCTTGGCCAAACGTTGCGAGGCAGCAATGAGTGTGATCAGCCAGAGGAGGGGCTCATGGCTCGACAGGATCGGTCTCGCCCTGGGCGCAAATCACGGTTCGGGTTCGACTGCCAGACTCTCTGAAGGTCTTGGCCGGGCTGTGTCTGTCAGAGGTTGGCCGTCTTTACTTGCCATGGTGGCTTCATCATGACAGGAATACAGCGTCATAATGTATTCGGCGGAAGCCGAAACGTAGAGAAGAAATACCTGGAAGAAACAGCTTTGGCAGCCAAGAAACGAATGTTGGATTTCTGCAACGAACGTCTGTCCAGTCGACCCCTTGAGTCAAAGCGCGCGCGCGAGGCTCACGTCGGCTCGGCTTTCCAGTACCCCAAAAGCCGACGGCGGCGAGAGACAAGAGGGAGAGGCTGGAAACACGGTGAGCCGGGTGGGGTTGCCCCGCTCGACGTGATTGCGAAATGTCTTTGCAGGATTTCCCGACGGTCTTGATGACAGGGAAAGTTGACGCGAGGTCGTATCGACCACACACGTGCTCCGTCTGACCTTCCATTCGAAGCTCCCGATGCGCCGCCAGCACAATGGTGTAGAAAAGTTTTCAGACTCTGTCAAATCGCGTTCGAGACCCCTCTTTTTGCCCGAACTCTTGGCCTGTCGTGGGTTCCAGAGGGAGCAACTCCCACGCCGTCTGGGTGGTGCGTTTGTCATGTCTGTCAGAACGGCTATACTTTCCCTCCCGCGAGAAACTCGTCTGATCCTTCCATCATCTCGCTTAATCTTTGCCCGAAAATCCCTCGTTTGCCCCTGTCTCTAGTCAGAGTTTTTGCTAATCTCCGGCTCGTCTTGCTGTTGGGCCCGCGTCCACCTTCCCCTCGCTTGAGTAGAGCTCTTCCACCTCCCATCCCGCCTCTTTTGATCGCCAACTGGAGCTCCTTGGAATGGTCTCTTAAACCGCCAAGCCTGCATCATGTGCTGCTCGTTGGTTTCTGAGGCTGACCTGGACTGCTTCCCGGCGGGGCTTCACTCCACACACACCGCAAGATGCCTGCTTGTTTAAGCTTGTCACGCCGCTTGCCGGGCCCTTTCCACCACATCCGGGCTTATCAGATCGCATCAGAGATTATCATTCCAGCAATATACATACAGGTAAGGTCCGTTGATTCGTGGCAGTGCAAAAAGTCTTGCCGGGGTGAGGGGAAATCCAAGACCTTTTGCTTTTTTGGTTGGGAGGGGAGTGGAGAGCTCTCTATTCCATGTCTCTACTCTTACATGATGTCTGGTCGAGCGAGCGAGTCGAGCTGCTTGCAGGAGGGAGCCGGGGAAAGCTGCCCTCTACAGACGCTCGCAGAACCCTTCATAATGCTTGGCCGCCGCTTCGTCGGCTCGTCTTGCTCGAGCTCGACACGACTTTCTCTTTTTTTCTCTCTTCAAGCCCAGCCCATACATGATCCTCTTTCATGATGGCTGACAACTATCTCAGCCCCAACCCCACACATCCGGACTCCCGCTCGCGGGCCGTCAGTGATGCTGACACCGTAGCTCCGGACGGCGCCAATTCCTTCTCCTACTTGACACCGTCCGTGACAATCGCTGCTCCCAGCGCTGCGCCGAGCTTTGTTCTCGAGGATTCCGACTCGGCCCTGCACCCAGACCCAGGTACCGAGCGCGACTTTCGCGTCGACAATAACCCCTTCGCCTTTTCCCCCGGTCAGCTGAACAAGCTGCTTAACCCCAAGTCTCTTTCCGCCTTCAGAGCTCTAGGAGGTCTCCAGGGCATTGCCCGTGGTATCCAGGCCGATGTCCGCAGCGGACTGAGCGTCGACGAGACGGCCGTCAAGTCGACAGTCACTTTCGACGAGGCCACCGAGTTGGCCGGCCCGAAGACCGCCGCGACGACTTCCGAAAGGCCCGTCCCCGCCGGAGCATCCCCGTTCGCCGACCGCACGCGCGTTTACGGTCGCAATGTCCTCCCACCAAAGAAGTCCAAGTCGATCTGGAGGCTCATGTACATCGAGCTCAGCGAAAAGGTCATCATTCTTCTGAGTGTCGCTGGAGTCATCTCGCTTGCGCTTGGCTTGTACGAGACTCTCGGCGTGGAACGACCCGAAGGCGCGCCACCTTCAGTTGACTGGGTACGGCCTGACTTTCCTAGCTGCTTCTGGCCGTGAGCATGCGCTGATACTTGCCTTCAGGTTGAGGGCGTAGCAATTGTCGCTGCAGTCATCATCGTCGTCGTCGTCGGTTCCCACAACAATTGGCAGAAGGAGAAGGCATTTGTGCGCCTGAACACGAAGAAGGACGATCGCCAAGTCAAGGTCATCCGCTCCGGAAAATCCATCATGATCAACGTCAACGAGATTCTTGTCGGAGAAGTCCTTCATCTGGAACCAGGCGATATGGTTCCTGCTGATGGTATCCTGATCGAGGGCCACGACGTTAAATGCGACGAGTCATCCGCGACCGGAGAGTCCGACGTCCTCAAGAAGACCCCAGGCGACCAAGTCATGAAGCTGCTTGACTCGAAACACAACAACTTGGACGACCTTGACCCTTTCATCATCTCTGGCTCTAAGGTCTTGGAGGGTAAGTGAAGGCCGATACAGCAACCCCCGAGGACGATACGAGCTGACGATTGGGATTCCAGGCATGGGCACGTACGTCTGCACTTCTGTGGGCGTCCACAGCAGCTTCGGCAAGATCATGATGTCCGTACGCTACGACGTCGAATCTACCCCCTTGCAAAAGAAGCTTGAAGGTCTTGCTGTCGCCATCGCCAAGCTCGGAGGTGGTGCATCGGCCCTCATGTTCTTCATCTTGCTCTTCCGATTCATTGCTACCCTTCCGAACGACCACCGCCTGCCTGCAGACAAGGCCTCGACGTTCATGGACCTGCTTGTTGTTGCCATTGCTATCATTGCTGTGGCTGTGCCTGAGGGATTGCCCCTCGCTGTCACGCTTGCTCTGGCGTTTGCAACCACAAAGTTATTGAAGGAAAACAACCTCGTCCGGATTCTCCGTGCCTGCGAGACCATGGGCAATGCGACGACCATCTGTTCCGATAAGACCGGCACTCTGGTAAGTGATGTCTGAGATTCGTCTCGCTTCCGAAAGGCTTGCTTGCTGACGGAATTTCAGACAACGAACAAGATGACTGTCGTCGCCGGTACGTTTTCGACGACAAGCTTCAGCGCGGCCTCCCAGACCGAGACCGAGAAGACTTCAGGGCAGCCTGTCCCCGTCTCGTCATGGGCCGCAGACATCCCGAAGGCCAGCAAGGAGCTTATTGTCCAGTCCATCTCTGTAAACTCCACGGCTTTCGAGGGACAAGAAGACGGCCAGGCGACTTTCATTGGATCCAAAACCGAAACAGCCCTCCTGCACCTCGCGAAAGACTATCTTGGTCTGCAGTCGCTTGCGGAAGCCCGGTCCAACGAGCAAGTCGTGCAAATGCTCCCCTTCGATTCGAGCAGGAAGTGCATGGCCGCCGTCATCAAGCTGAAGGATGGATATCGTCTCTTGGTCAAGGGTGCCTCAGAGATCCTGCTCAGTTACTCCTCTGCTCAGGCCAACCTCGAGACCTTGGCCG
Organism: Colletotrichum sojae; assembly: GCA_014235955.1. NCBI lineage: Eukaryota > Fungi > Ascomycota > Sordariomycetes > Glomerellales > Glomerellaceae > Colletotrichum > Colletotrichum sojae. Next base: position 16,106 of record WIGN01000262.1, on the reverse strand, counting down.
AGGAGCCGCTGGAGCCGGCCCAGAGACAAGCCCTGCAAGCCACCATTAACCAGTACGCCAGCCGGTCACTGAGAACCATCGGTCTTGTTTACAAGGATTACCCGCAATGGCCCCCGGCCAGCATGCCGTCGGAGGATGGGCACGTCAAGCTCGAGTCGCTCCTGGCTGTTTCCAACTTGGTTTTCCTCGGCGTTGTTGGTATTCAAGATCCCGTCCGCCCTGGTGTCCCCGAGGCAGTACGCCTGGCCAAGCATGCCGGCGTCACGGTTCGCATGGTCACCGGAGACAACATCATCACGGCACAGGCGATTGCTACCGAGTGCGGTATCTACACAGGCGGGGACTGCATCATCATGGAAGGACCCGTTTTCCGCAAGCTCTCCGAGGCCAACATGAACGCTACTCTTCCCAAACTCCAAGTACTGGCTCGGTCGTCTCCTGAAGACAAACGGATCCTCGTAACGAAGCTTAAGGACCTCGGAGAGACGGTTGCTGTTACGGGTGACGGCACGAACGATGCACCGGCCTTGAAGGCGGCTGATGTCGGTTTTTCTATGGGTATTTCGGGAACAGAAGTTGCCAAAGAGGCATCGGCCATCGTATTGATGGACGACAACTTCACGTCGATTGTGACGGCCCTCAAATGGGGCCGCGCTGTCAACGATGCTGTTCAGAAGTTTCTCCAGGTACGTGTTCTTTGATCCAGTTTTCATCAGCTTATCGATCATCTCCGCCTCCACCGCTCATCAACGGCAGCTGACATCCATATGAACAGTTCCAAATCACGGTCAACATCACGGCAGTTTTGCTGGCATTCATCACGGCCATGTACAACACCCACATGGAGCCCGTTTTGAAGGCCGTGCAGCTGTTGTGGGTCAACCTCATCATGGACACGTTCGCGGCGCTTGCTCTCGCAACCGATCCTCCCACCGACAAGATTCTCGATAGGCCACCTCAGCCTAAGAGTGCCCCGTTGATCACCATCAACGTAAGTTTCATCCGAGTCATCAGTCGAGCCGCTTGTCCTGACAGGATCGTTTTAGATGTGGAAGATGATTATTGGCCAAGCTATTTTCCAACTCGTCATTACCATTATTCTCTACTTCGCTGGGCCCGAGATTCTCAGCTACGACAGAAACAGCGAGGACGAGATGCTTCAGCTCGATACCATCATTTTCAATACTTTCGTCTGGATGCAAATCTTCAACGAATTCAACAACCGCCGGCTGGACAACAAGTTCAACATCTTCGAAGGCATTCACCGCAACAAGTTCTTCATCTTTATTAACCTGTTGATGGTCGGTCTCCAAGTCGCCATTATTTTCATTGGCGGACGTGTCTTCGACATCAAGGAGGGGGGTCTGAACGGAGGCCAGTGGGCAATTTGTCTTATCGTCGCCCTCATGAGTTTGCCCTGGGGTGTTGTCGTGCGCATCTTTCCCGATGCCTGGTTCGAGAGGGCTGCCATCTTCGTGGGCAGGCCATTTGTCATCATCTACCGATGGCTCGGCAGCATCTTCTCGGCCATTGGAGGCGTCTTTAGACGCAAGAAGACGGTGACGAAAGACACGGCGAGCGACGACATTCCGGCAACCGTGGTGGTTGCGCCGCCCGAGGAGAAGGGCCGATGAAGGAAGAGAACCCGTTGCGGATTCGCGATGATACGGGCTATGAAACAAATGTGTATGATTGGAATTGGCGATTCGTGGGAAATGTCTGAAGTCAGACACAGCATGAGGTTTGCTCCGGTTTGAAATGTCCGTTCGCTTGAACTTTTGATAGGGCGGCGCGTTCAATATGAGGGCAGGCAGAACAAAAGGGCGTCAAGAACGACAAATCAGTCGCTACCTGTATGGAATCAAATTATTAATTATATTAAAAATAGCAAAATAGTTCAGTACTCAATCCAAAGGCGTCGCAGACGCTTCAGATTACACGACCTAGACTCCCAGTAATGTCGTTTTCACATGGTGGGTTCGGACTGCTCGCCGCCGCGGCCAACGTCGAGGCTCATCGGTCTTCGTCCGAAAGCCGTAGCACCGTGCCGAGAAGCTCAGCGAGGTATCTTTGGCGGTAGGTGAGGGTTTTTGAGCCGTGTGTTTTGATAGTCTCTTGCGCTATTTCGATGATTGTTGAATGAATTTCCTTCGGAGTATCAAGCAGCCGTCTGGCATTGGCCTCCAGTTCGGTTGCCGACTGGTCGGCCAACGAGGCGACAAGGCCTTCGTCCTTAAGCAGTCGCATGCAGCATGCCTCCAAGAGATCGTTCGCCACCAGGAAGCCCACCACGGATTCCAGAGACTCGGGATTCGGCAGCAGCTTCCGAAGATGCGAAGGCCCGCTCTGGATCTCTCTGCAGGTCGCGTCAGCTAGCTCGAGTTCGCGAGCGACGGCTTCGACAGTCAGATCCATCGAAAAGTCGGGAGCGGGTCTGTCGTATGCGACTTTGCGACGGAGCCAGGAGTTGTAGAACATCGAGGACAAGATGACTGGGATGAGCATCACATAACCCCACCATCTCGTGGCTGTTATCATCGACGCGGCACCGCCGACCAAGCTGCTCACCGTGCTAACGGAAGTGTAGATGTGCACGTTTCGGGACCTTAGTCCAACCAGAAGCTTGGCTGTGCGGTCGCGAAGTTGAAGGGACTGCGCAGCAAGGTTGCGATGTCGTCTAGCCTTGATGAAGATGAAGCCGGACCACAGGGAGCTGGCAACGCCATATAGAGCAATTGGGGCGTTTCCGATGTACCCTGACAACAGGTTGCTGGCATACCATACTCGACGATTTGCTCCCCCAATAGCCATGTATGTCCCGATGCTGATGACAAAGGCCCCGAAACCACTGAAGATGTCTAGCCCGAATCGGTTCGTGACTTCGCTCCCAAGTTCTCGAAAGTTCATGTCTAGGAGCACATCGATATGCTGTGTGGGCTGGCCCGCGGCAGTCCGTCGTTCCCTCTCAGTCTTGAGATTTCGTTGTTCCTGTCGAAGGTAGCAGACGTTGTCCCAACTGAGCATGGCATCCCTGTAGGCCAGCACTGAGACGACCAAAGCCAGGGTACCGCCGAGGGCCATGAAGACGATGGCATAGATGGGCACGGGTATCTCGTTCCAGACATTTGCTGCGAAGTCTCCCGCATTGGCCAACTCGAGAAGACCCATCGTGCTAAGTAAACTGTTTCTCAGCCTGGAGGCCTTTGGGGGCATCCATCGACCGCGATGCTTGACGAGGACGACTCTGGCAGGTGCGTATATGGATGAGGATGCTGTAGGCGTCTCACTTTCGGTCGCAGGTTCTAAGGGCTTCTCCGGGGCTTCAGTGTCGTGCGGCGTAACCAAGGTTGAACTTCTCTCTATAGCGGCGCCGTCATCGCCGGAACGATGTCTCTCGACTGGATTTGACGACTCCATTGCTTCAAGGACTTCGAAGCCGAGGGAAAGAATGCTTGTCTTCCTGATGCAACATCGAGCTGCGAGATAGAAAAGGAAGGAGAACACCGAAACTGCTTCTCTGGCCCGCAAGCCGGTGCGATACTCGAAGGAAGGAGTGAAAGTGAGAAAGTTGCAGTCTCGATAGGTATGTTGTGTCACATGTTCAACACCCGGGGAAAAGAAAGAGAGCGGAAAGTCTGGAAGAGGACAGCCGGGGGGATGATGGGAAAGCCGAAAACAAATAGTCAGCAAAAGCCCAGGCGCTCGGCCCGAAATAATGGATCTTGTGGTGCCAGACATCTCAAACGACGATCGGAATCCACGGCCGGCAAGGTTCAGTCCGTCACGGGTATCGGCACGGGAGACGATATAAAATTAGTGCCGCAGGGCTGAAGCGGTCCACCCAAACGACCGTGCTGCATCACAGTGTATTCTCCGGACCAAGTTAATGGGTTTGCAGGGTCCGAAAACGGACTCAAGCAACGGAGTCCACCAAGATCCAGCCCATGGTCGCTTGTACTCGACGGGCCGGTCAAACCCACTCTGACAATCGTGCGGGTGACACCGGCCTTGTCGGCATCGAGTCCAGATCAACGATCATGGGCCCAATCCCTGCTAAGAACAATCAACGACGTTGTACGACCGAATATCCTGCTTGTTCACCTCTGTCTATAGAAAATGAAACTCTTACCCGAAGACATAGAGCTCTCTCTGATGTTTTCCCGAGTTTACAACGTGTACCTAAACTCCTTATTCACCCGGTCTGTCATGTCACTGAACTCAACATCCTTCAGATGGCCGAACCCTCCAGAACGCACGAGCTTCTCGCGCCTCTTATTCTCCCAGACATAGTAGAATCGCAACATGAGAGTAAAAATCATAGCCAAACCACAGGTCACAATGATTGCGATCTTGGCAGGTACATACTCAGGTGCAGAGTCAGCAGTGAAGGTCAGGGGGCCTATGATGTTGCCGATACAAAAGCAAATGAGCAGAGTTGCATTCATCGTGACCTAATGAGTCGCTGTTAGTAAGATGCGCTATGAAAATGGCTTGTACGCACCTTTTTCGTGTGGCCGGCATAGTTGGCACCGACAAGAGAATACAGCAACGGTAGCGTTGCACCGATGCAGTTTGTCATGTAGTTCCCGATGAGCTTTCCGGCCTTATTGTCGTCTGGCAGAAAGGCCATGAGAGCAGCACCTACAACACCAGGAACTAGGAGACAAATAACGTTGACGGCGCGCTGATTGACGCGACCTGCGATATTTGTTGCTGCAAGGATCGACACGATGCTAACAGCACCCGACGGAATTGACAGCAGGGCTGTTTCCTTGGACGAGTAACCAAAACCCTTGATGATGGTCGCCTGGAAAGAAGACACGGCGCCGTTGGGGACATTCGAAGAAATCGTGATCAGCGCCAACAGGTATGTCTGTGGATCGGTGAAGCACTCAACGAACTGAGGCCATTTGAAGTGCTTGTTTTCAACGCCCGTTTGGTTAGCTCTCAGCCGCTCAATTGCCCAGACCTTCTCTTCCGGTGTGAGAAACTTGGCGCTCATGGGGTTGTCCGGAAGAACAAGAATGACCGTGATACCGACGGCAACGGTGATGATGCCGCAGACCAAGAACATGATTTGCCATGAAGTGAAACCGGAACTCTGGTAGTGTTGGAAGCCGAAGGAGATGAGTGAGCCGACGATCGTGCCTCCTCCTGTGCCGAGATACCATAAACCCATGCGAGGAGGCTGTTCCTGACGCTTGTACCACTGCAGAATGTCAGAAAAGCCAGGACAAAAGCCCATAGCTGGAGTAACGTACCATAGTTGTGATCACGATCAGGGACGGCGCGACAGCGCTCTCAAATAGACCTAAAAAAACTCTCGTTACGACGAGACCTGCCCAGTTGTGGCAAGCCGATGTCACGGCCAAGACTGTTCCCCACAAGCAAACCATTACGCCGATGTACTTTGCGGTAGGGTACCGTTGCATGCCCCAAGCGTGAGGGAACTCGAAGGCTAAGTAGCTGACGTAAAATATCATGGCAAGTTGAGAGTATTGGTCGCCAGTGATTCCCGTGTCTTCTTGCAAGCCCATAACGTTCGCGTAGTTGATGAGCGTTTTGTCGAGATACTGGAGGATGTAACAACCGAACATCAGAGGAACAATCCTCCAGTCAATCTTGCGTTTCAGTCGACGCTCGTCTTCGCTTGTCATCTCGCTCACGTCGCCATGTTGTCGAAGAAAGTCAAGGGCCGCATCCGCGTTCGAGATATCCTTGACTTCGCCGACCAGTGTCTCGGGCTGGTCATCGGAACTCCTCTTAGCCTTCTCGATATCGGTCTTCTGGTGAGAATCCATGGTGCGTAACTGTTGATGCTGAATGGTCTGGACATTCAGAATGAACAAAAAGACCGGGTGGCTTAAATGATCTCTATGCGACGTCGCGTCGAATGAACTTCCCCGCTGATAACGTTTGGCTCATGAAGCCCACCACTGATCATTCGCGTGGAAATGTCGAGTGGCCGGCAGATGGCCCTGGTTGATAAGTTGGTCGATCACACCGGGATATTCAGACTGAGCCAATGAACATGCATGATCTTTCGACCATCCTACTGCGCGAAGGCGACCGGGGCCGAGCTCGGCATTTGTTATCTGCAGCTACGGAAGAGAAGTTGCCGAAGATAGCGTTTATCAATCATGCCCAGAAGATCCAACTCCCACTTCGATAAGGTGGTGATGCAATGAAGAGGGGTAGCAATCGGCGTTGCTCCCACCAAAGAAACCTCACGTCACGGAGGAGCTAATTGCACGTCTGCACCGGGTCTCACGGAACCATCGATGCGCCTGAGTTATAGTCTATTCCGCTGAATCACTATCAAAACACTACTCACTGAGGAGCATCGTACTTGAGGTACTCTCCAGTAGTGGTGTCGTGCGTCAGGTTGGTCTGGACGACGTTGCCATTTTTAAGGCTGCCGCTCTCGACAACACCGCCGATGGCAGCGGTCCCGTTCTGACGGTGCAGCCTGTTCTCTCCCGCAAACACCGTGAAGTTGGCGAGCGAGATCTCATGACCTTGCTTAATCCTCGTGGTGGGGATACCGAAGAAGGATGCATTGACAGAGCCGTAGTCGATGCTGAGCTCGTAGTATCCCCGGTAGTAGAGATCCTGCCACTGCAGCTCTCGGTTGGCTCCCGTGAGCCAAGCCGAGCCCACGTTGGCGTTTGCTAAGGAGATATTTTGGCCGGCGGGGCAGGGCGAGCTGACGGCAGAGCCCGCAAACTCGACACCCACGGAGCCCGAGCCAGTCTTCTCGTCGTACTCGTGCTCCCCAAGCCAGACAAGATCCGACACCCAGGATGCGTGGGAGTCGCCAGCGAGGAAGATGTTGTTGCTGACGTTCTGCTCGTAGAGCACCTGGAAAGTACGGTTGCGATTGGCCTGGTAGCCGTCCCATTGGTCATAGTTGAATGGGTTCTCGGGCCCGAAAGACAGACTCTCGTTCATGCGGCTGAAAATGATCTGGTTTCCAATGACACGCCAGGCTGCGCCACGGCTGGAACTGTCACGCAGGGTGCGGTAGAACCAGGACTCCTGACGAGGGCCCATTAAGGAGCGGCTGGCTTCGTTGGAGATGGAGTGGACGTAGTCCGTGTTCCAGTAAACGTCGGTGATCTGAAGGCAAACTGTTAGAATTTGGCGCTCAGAGGGTACACATCATTGTCATGAACTCACAGCTCGGTCGTACTGGCGCGTGTCCAACATGATCAAGTCAAACAGATTGCCGAAGCTAAAGTCTCTCCAGATTCGAAGATTGTCATCCATGTCGACCTGACGGATAGGCACTGCTTACTGTCAGCAGCGGCGGAGAGATGGGGCGGGGGGAAACCAACTCCACTCGAAGTAAGCGCGAACGGCGTTCATCTTGCGCTGGTCCACCGAAACACCGCCATCCATGATGAAGGACTGCTCAGTGTTGTTCAGTTCGGCGGCGCCGTCCCGCCACGTGTTATCGGCAACCTCTGCTCTGTGTTAGCTGACGCCCATGGACGAACGTTTGGTACCTAAGGAGACTAACCGTGGTCATCCCAGACTGGAATCCAAGGGAACATTCGATGGCTGGCGAGAAGGTCCAAGTCGGTTCGGTAAGTTGCGAGACGCTTGCGGTAGTCATAAAGGCTGACAAACAGTCAGAGTCAACAGGGACTATTAGTCTCGTGGGGGACTCACGTGTAGATCTGGCGGTCAGGAAGCGGAATCCGACCCAGGGAGTTGCCCCATCCATATTCACCGTTGCCGTACTCGTAAATGTAGTCACCAAGGTGGATGACGTAGTCGACAGACTCTTTCCGAACAGGATTGCCATACGCGTTGAAGAAACCAAAGGCTGTTGGGCTGTTAGCGCCTACAGGAACGGATACATTCCGATGGGGAAGACATACGGAAGTTACTGCACGAGTACACAGCAATCTTCACCGGCGAGTCGACCTTGGCGTCCTTGGAGGGAATGGTCTTGGTTCGACCGATTGGTGACGTGTTGTTTGAGTTGCAAATGGAAAACTGGTAGACTTTCTCTGGTGTCAAATCATGCCCAGATTCGCTAGGGATCGGTGATTCGAGGGGTGGCTTACAGTAAGTCGTGTACGGAGCCAACCGCTTGGCCTCAACCTTGACGGTGAAGTCGACATCGGAACTGGTGTGAGCAGTGCCCGAATCGACTACCGAGTCAAAGTTTTTTGTCATGCTAATCTTCCAATCCACGCAGACGGGGGAGTCGCTCTTCTGTACGTAGCCCTCGGTGTCATGGTCGTACAGGGGCACTGAGCCGGAGACAGTCACGTTGCTCCGGTCGTTCTCGGCGCTCGGCGCAGCGCGAGTCCAGAGGATGACGCTGTCGTCGTATGGGTCTCCGGAAGCAACTCCGTGTGTGAAGTTGAGCTTCGTCGGGTCCCATGGAGAGTTGGCGTAGGTGCGCTTGGCGACCTTGCGGATGGAGATACCCAAGGAGGCATGGTGCTTGGAAGGCGACAGGTAGTTCAGGTTGTTGGTGTAGGAGGCCGAAGCAGTCGCGGCGAGGGCCAGGAGGCCGACAAGAGATTGAAGCATCGTCGCAAACGGAGGTACGCCGAGCGCCGTAATCTGTTGCACCTAGTCCCGTGAGAAGCCTGGACGTCCGAGAGTTCGAGATGTCATGGCGGCAGCCTTCATTTATGTAAGCTCCAATGGACACGGCCTACGAAGAATATTGGGACGACCTTCCGAAGCTTCCATTCGACTGATCCACGAACCCACCCTCCACGCCGACCAAGCCGTTTTTCTTTGCATTGCAGATAAGCAATGTCAAGCTCGTGGGTAATCGTCTGAACTGCTATTGGACGCCGAGGCCAGCGGAGAGCACCGAACCTTCAGTGGATGACGAAAGAGTCCAGGGGTAACGGTGGTAGCACCGCATGGCAGCCCCTCATACGTCGTTCGTCATGCTGAAGTAGGCTAAGCTTTTGCCAGGCAACGGAAATTAGATGTCAAGAGGCACGGGAATCGAAAAAGGCTCTTGGCGAGATCGGCTTCCACACGTGGTGTGGTTTACTTCGTTAATTGGACCGGCTTGGCACGGTGGGGTCCCCGGCCGGTTCTTCGGCATGGGGCGTACAGCGGGGCTCCTTGAAGCCGCGGCTCATGTCCGGACATAGAGTCTCCTTCTCGCGAACCCATCGGAACTGATCAGTTCTAGCTCAAGCTAGGTACTGTACAGAGTACAATCTGTTCCACATTCTAATTCGTGGTACGGATACATCATTTCTTGCTGAAGCTTCAGCAGCTCCTCTTCTTCCTCATCTACGGGAGGAGGTGCGTCCAGTCTGCGGCCGTCGAGGTCTATCCCTTCGCAAATTACCCGAATCTCAGGTCCATCCGCAACACCATCTGGGTCGATTTTGCACGAAATCCAGGCGTTCTTCCGCCCTATAGGTAGCCTCATGGGTCCATAAAGGCCCCCATCAAACAGTCTCTCCCAATCACCTACAAAGAACTTGACTTCCATCAGTTCCTCGCCGACCTTCTTCTGATGGAGCATCCGGAACAGCTTCGTGGCGCTCTCCTTGGTCAAAATTGGAAGCGCTGTTTTGTACGAGTGGTGGTAGTCTGAACAATCGGGGAGGAAAGGCGCCCATGCAGGCGTGCGCAGCATCTCGGACAACTCGATCTGCCGCTGACGGTCGCTGTTCAGTTCCAGATACAATTCCAGCACGGTGAGCTTGGGGAAGTGCTCAGTGATGGATTCCAGCTCCTCAATCGGCCAGGAACCGTTGCGGTTGAGATCGACGGCGAGGCGTTGAAGATTTGGAGCCGTCTCGCCGAGCGTGGCAAGCTCTTCTGCGGTCATGACACCTCGTTGCGCGCAGCTGTGTTCAGGTTCCCGCCGCTCGAGGCTGATGAGTGATTTCGCATGGTAACCGACAAAGTCCAAGGTAGACTTGCTTACGTCGCAGTGACAATCAGTGATCCAGGATAAATGCTCAAAGGACTGCTGGGGGAAAGCGGCGATGCAATCTGGAGCAGCGTGGCCTCTGATTGTCAACGATTTGACGGACGTGAGATGAGGTATAAGTCGCTCAATAACGATATCAGCTCCGTGAATGCGTTGAAGCCCCAAGTCCCGGATTTGTGAAAAGTCCATGGCGTCAATTCAGAGGTCGAGGTTGGTCTTATTCTGCTGCTCCTCGGGCATGTCACGCCACTCAAAGTACTTGGACGCGCCGCCAAATCGATACCACCGCAGGTAGTTATCCAAGTCGTCAATTATGGCATTGGGAAACCAGCCATAAGGCAACAGGGACTTGGGGGGCTGAACCTTTTGCCATTCCGAGTCGTCAAAGTGATAGCCTTCCAGATGAAGAACTTCCAGCTTAGAGGGATATGCGGAACCACCGGAAAGATCGAAGGGGAGACTGCATCGGTCGGATTCGTAAGAACGACCCAATATCCGGAGTTTAAGACTCCTGACGGTGGAACAGTTGGATAGCACGTCGTGGACATTCCGTATCGTGCCTAGCAGCGGTGGCAGCTTATCGTCCGGGGATTTGACTTTCAGTACCCCGACATGGCCGGGGATCAGAGTATCAATCTCAACAGGACACTCGTAGACCCAAGAAGAAGCCATTGCAGTCGAAACAATATGGGGAATGGTTATGATAACGATGATGGTATAATGAGAAGGATACCTGCGCATGGCGGGTCAGGAAATATTAAGACAGCAAAGTGCTACGTTCACAATCGTGGACCAGGTGCGCGCTCGTGATATAGAGACTACAAGACATACTACACAAAAGTTTGCTGCCTGATTTGACGCCGAGGTAGCTGATACAAATGGCAATAGTGTCGATGTATTCCCCTGATAGCCGCGTAACGAGTGACGCAGCAAAAGTTGCCAAGTCGCCAGGCAACCACAATCGAGGTTCAGCCTGGCTGGGTTCCAGCGCCTTACGTAAGCTACAGAAGCCCTTGAACTGCCGGCAGCGCCAAAGCCGAAGTCTCACTTACACCTCGGACAACAGGTGCAGCCACAATCGGCATGGCCTGGGACAGAACCCCGGTCAAGATATCTTAAAACCCAAGCCGTTATCCTTTTCTAACCCTTTGTGCATCCCAGTCTTGCTTGTCGCTGATATCAGGACTGATCTTTCTCTAATGCTAAAAGAGTGGAAGACATATCACAAAGATTCAGTACTTCCTTGTCTATGGTGAAGTTGACCTATTCTGAGTTGTTTCTAGATAGTAGCCACTTGTGGACAGTGTCTGCGAACACTGGCATCACCTCTATGCTACCTAGTTGAGATATGAAAGCTGGTTGGTTAAGATTAGAGTGACTCTCACCGCCTTAATAACCTACTAGAGGCAGGAGCTGTGCATGCTAATTTGCAAACCGGCTGTATTGGGTCTGTTTGCACACCCACCTTTGGGTTAGTTGGCTCCAAGTCGGGCTCGCCACAGATAGGTGCTTGACAACACAAGAGGCAAAATCTTTGACCGCTTCCAGAAGGAGGAATGTCTCTGCTGCCCTTTTAATTTTCCCTTTCCATCTTCCCACCCTCCTCGCCATTCACCCTTTTTCCTACCTCCACCGAGGCTCTCCCAATCTTTCCTCTCCTACTCGCGGTGACAAAATCTCGACTTTCTTCCGCCTCACTGTCAACCTAACAGAGTCACTAGGCAAGAAGGTGAGTACTCACTCCTGTCTAGTGTTCCGGTGGCCTGAGTGGTCAAATGATCTTCCCATCCATCTGAACTGGGCTGACTTCAGTTTCTTGCAGTACCCCGGAACCTTCATCGTCTCTTCGCAATCGACAACATGCCGAAGATTACCACCGCCCAAAATGTCGTCGATGCCATCCGTGGTGACGGCGACTTCCTGACCGACCAGCGAACCTTGCGTGACTTCTACATGGATCGAACCAACTCCTTCGTGGATTTCCGCGCCCTCTGGAGCTTCTACGAGGCCTTCGTCAAGGGCTATGACATCAGCCCCAAGACCCTGCACTCGTGGAAGTCCAAGGGCGGCAAGGCCTTCGCTGCCAAGATGAAGCAGCAGCTCGAGTCCAAGCCCGGCATTGTTCCCGACCACCACGTCGCTTTCTTCCACAAGCACCAATACATCTGGGACTCCTCCCTCGGAGACGGCGACGACAAGGCCGATCCCGGACAAATCGATCATGAATCGCTTGACATCATCAAGGACTTCTGTTCTGATAGAGAGGGCTTTTGAGGACATGCTCAGACAGCAGATGGCCGAGTTTGGCGACCAACCTACTCGCGCCTTGGTTACCCGAGGCGTAATGGAAGGCCGCGTCAAGCAAGTCGCCGATGAAGTCTTCGGCAAAGACCAGTCAGCCACCGGCGCCTTGTTCTCGGCCATCATGTCTGGCGGCGACCTTCCTGATTGCCCGTCTCGTGACTAGTTGAAGCCCATGCGTGAATACGGCTTCGAGAGCGTCCCCATCCTGACGACGTCGCTAAGCTCTTCGCCGTCTACACCCATCTCGTTAAGACCTGTGGCCTTACCTCTGCCGCCCTCAACAAGTGGATGCTTGAGGGCTACCTCAAGCTCGGCGCTAACATTAAGGCCGAGATCAACAAGACGACGGAGGCGCACCGGAAGATTCCTGCCGGTCTCGTCGCTTGGTTCAACGAGCAGGAGTACATCTGGGACCGCACCGACTCCAACAAGCAGGCCGCTGTTTTGCTCCGCCACCCCGACGTTGAAGTCAAGTTCAACAGCTTTCTCAAGCCGCAGAACAAGGAGAAGATCAACGACGAGATCAAGGAGCTGGTGGAGTCGTTCCGTGCTCTCACGCCCAACGAGCCGTCGTTTGACGTCATGGAAGAGATCGAGCGCCGCGCCAAGAAGTACGGCTGTTATGAGGTGGAGATGAGCGTCCCCAAGAAGCACGGCGAGTCTTCCTCCGCTCAGGGAGGTGAGTCTGATGGGAAGAACTAGACTCTTGTCTCGCCATTTGCCTCCTTTTAGATTCTTCACAGAGGATTTGGACTGTCTGGCCTAGCCTCGACGTATGTATCGTATTTAGTTCCCTAGTCGGTAGAATAGCTCCTAATAATGAATGCCGGCGGTAGTATCGCAACTCGAAAAACTCGCTCTAGGGTAACTCTATGTTACGAGCGGGTCAGGGCAACCAACTGTGGCACAAAGCAAAAGCTTCGGTAATGATGCGCACGCATCATTATCCCCTGTTCTGCACTATATAGTCACGACTACAGGGACTAACAGTAGCGGTCGTAACAATGACCCTCCGCGGGTCTTGCCAGACGTACGCCACTACGCCATGCGGCTACCCCAGCGTCCTCGGTGTGATAGTAAATGACCATGTTTAAGGCTACGATGGATCGAGTACACGAGGCTTAAGTTCTGATCCCAGAGCCCAGCAGAACAAGTACGACTGCATGTATCATCCCCAAGCTCAAGCTCAAGCCCAAGTAACAACAAGCGAACCTGAGTTCTAACTACTCCATCTTCCGCTCCGAGCCGCGAAGCGACACCCGAACCTTCGACAAACCAGCAACGCCAGAAATGCTTCGGCCCGTCGCTTCGAAGTTCCGACAGACTGGATCGGAAGTGAACTCCTGCTGCTCGGCGACCCCCTCCCATCCTAAAGCAGCGGCAAAAACCAGACCGGCATGCTCTTCTTGCCCCAAAAACGGGAAGTCGTTCTCCACACCCCAGCCCCAGCTTACGGCCCTGATTTTAGGGCACATAGACGCCATGCTACTCAGCGTGGCGCTCAGTTGCTCTGTGAATTCTTCCTGCTTATCTCCGGAGGTGTCGCTAGGAAAGTGCACAAAGATGATCTCCGTCAGTGGCGATTTGAAAGCCATCGGAGCAGACGACGTAAGGGCGAGATGCTTCATGAAGCCGAATGTGAGGATAGATGGAAGATCCTTGACAATCTCGGCGCCGTGGCTAGATTGGAGGAAACGTGTTAGGCCTTGATGCTCCTGCGCAAAGACTCGTGCACGGTACTTACAGCCTCCCGAATTCCATGTGTGCCTCGACAGAGTCAAACTCGAAAAACGTCCAGACCTTCGTGGGGTCCTCCAGCTGCAAGCCCCAGAAGGCATTGTAAGGACCGCCCGGGGTCACGGTAACAGTATTGTATGCGGTGGGAAGAACTTCGCCCTCAGGAGTGTTGTCATTCATGACGTCAAGACCAGGCCTGACGCCCATACAACCGATTTCGATAACCGTCATTTGGGTTGGGTTGAATTTGACGGTGGAGGTGTGATAGGTGTTAGCCAACGCTTCAAACGTTTCGATGGACGGGCGGCCGGTAGCCTTTTATCTTCAGAGACTTGGGGGAGAATGAAACAAGTAGCAAGGTACGAAATGGCATCAAAATCCCGTTGCCTAGGAACATCACGCCTGCCTGGCAGGTTGCAACCGATGAGGGTGGTGAGGCAACGTCAGCATGATCATCAACATCCAATCTGCTCAGTTTACCTATGTGAAGACCAGGCAACGGGATGAAATGCTGATGACTTTCAGACCAGACGCAGGTTTTCAGTCTACGGAGAGTTAGAAAATGTGTATAGCCCAAAAAGGCAAGATGTAGCGGACATCAGGCTCGTCGGTAATCATCAAAGGCTACGAGTTAAATACGTCAGTGAATTATTAAACATCTACTCTAGACTATAATAAAAAGCGCTCCAGAACTAGGCGAGTTGCTAGTGGTCGGGTATGCATGGTCTGTGTGACTCTTGCCGCGCTCGTAACAGGCTTTGTGTCTCAACGCTCGAGTGCGAGATACAGTCCTCAGCGAGTCCCTCGCCGGGTCGTTGCCAGGACGGTACAATAGGCGGCAGCGTTGGTGATAGGGGCAACACATCGTATAAGGGGTGTTTGTGAAGTGTGGAAGAGGAGCTGTCCTGGTCGAGCTCCCGATCCCGGACGCGGGTCGCCGACCAGCCGGTCGATGAGGAGAAGCTGGTCCCGCTTTTGCGGAGATCTGCCATAGATGGCGCCGGATCCGCGCGCAGTCGGGGATGCTGTGGGTCGGACGCGTCCAGCACTGCGAGGATTGTGTTCTCGGCAGTGATGGGAATCAGCTTGGTGCCGCCCTTCCAATCTCCGATCCCGAGCTCTTCGTGAGCGATACGTTGGAGCTGAAGGACGTCGTTTAGGGACCTGACAATCCTGCGATCAGCGTGCGACTAGGAAAACGCCCTGCGAAGACAGACGCGACGGCTGTCAAGACGGCCTGGAAAAAAGACTCCTCAACTCACCACTCCAAAAGAGAATAGGAAGTTGTCTTGCGGCGATTTTGCGCGAAACGAGCAAGGCTTTCAATGTTCAGCGAGACGACGATGATGACAGCTCCCAACACGAAGAGGGTGACGATGCCAAAGAGGCTGAACGTCATGTGGTCGCCGCTCTTGATTTTCTGTGGGACGGCAGGTCAGCCCAACTGTCGACATCCCGAGACTAAGGGGCTTCAAATTCAATCACAATCCCGACTGACCTGGTTGTTGCACATGTCGTACTCGGCGCTCTTATTAGGCGCCAACTGCCAAGCGTTGAGATGAGGGTCTGTCGGGCCCGTGGCGGTATTGACAACGGCCTTCTGCAGGTTGGCCAGCATCGTAGCAAACCAGAACTTGACCTCGAGTTGCCACTGGTTGTCCGGAAGAGACCCTTGAATGCCACCAACAAGGCTGAAGCGTGCAGTCAGGCTAAGCGCACCCAAATAATTAATCGCCGTGGAAGCCTGGAATGCAACATTGAGCGTTGAGTAAAAGAACCACTGGTGACGGTCCGCACCGCCGGTCTGTCCAGCGAACAGGTCTGCGGCCTTGGTGACCGCGTCACGGTACGGCATAAGCACAGTGCATTCCTTGGTCGACGGGTTGCACCATTGGTCCTGCGCTACACATGCCAACGGCGAACCGGGGTTGTCCATGATCCAGAACGGGAACGGCTCCTCGCCCGGTCGCGACAGATTACCGGCGACGGTAGTTGCACTGAACCAGAGGTCCCTCGTCTTCCAGTCGAACTGCACGCCGTCGGACGAAAGAAAGAACAGGAACACGTCAGCGTCTTCCTTCCAAACCTCGGCGCTGGGGACGAAGGTGGATGACGGCGAAAGGCTCCCATTGAA